>PVHP010016338.1:0-35920 GCA_004024765.1 Zapus hudsonius | reverse complement strand
TATAAATATAGTGTACAAATGTTTCTGCGTCAAGATGTGACATCTTGTGGGGTAGATGCCTAGTAGAGGGATAGCTGGGTCCATTGGTAGTTCTGTCTATTGTGTTCAGGAGTCTCCACACTGCTTTCCATAGTGGTTGAACAAGTTTGCAATCCCACCAGCAGTGAATGAGGGTTCCTTTTTCCCCGCATCCATGCCAGCAACGATTGTTGTTGGTTTTCTTTATTATTGCCATTCTGACAGGGGTAAGGTGGTATCTCATTGTCGTTTTGATTTGCATTTCCCTGATGCTTAAGGATGCTGAGCACTTTCTCAGGTGAGAAAAGGCCACTTGTGTTTCCTCCTCTGTGAATTCTCTGTTGAGATCAGTGCCCCATTTCGTGAGGGGGCAGTTTGCTTTTTTTTATTCATTTTTTTGAGTTCTCTGTAGGTTCTGGAAATTAGGCCTTTGTCTGAGTTGTAGCTGGAGAAAATCATCTCCCAGTTTGAAGGGGGTCTATTGACTTTGAGAATGGTGTTTTTGTCTGTACAGAAGCTTTTGAGCCTGATCAGGTCCCATTGATTAAGTGACTGTGCACTTCCTGGGCTACTGGATATTTGCTCAGGAAGTTGTTCCCTACTCCTATCTCATGTAAGGTTCCTCCTACTTTTTCTTCCAGGGTGTTCAGGGTTACAGGCTTGATATTGAGGTCTTTGATCCATTTGGAGTTGATCTTTGTGCATGGTGAAAGGAGTGGGTCTATTTTCATTTTTTTACACGTGTTTTTATCCAATTTGTCCAGCACCATTTGTTGAAGATGCTATCTTTGGTCCAGCATACATTGTTGGCACCCTTGTCGAAGACTAAGAAGCTGAAATTACTTGCATTAAAGGCTGGGTCTTCAATTCTATTCCACTGGTCAAACTGTCTGTTTTTCTGCCAATACCATGATGTTTTAGTTACTACGGCTTAGTAGTATGTTTTAAAGTCAGGTATGGTGAAACCTCCTGTGTAATTTTTTCTGCTCAGAATAGTTTTAGCTATTCGAGGTCTCTTACCCTTCCAAATAAATTTTAGGATTATTTTTTCAATGTCTGTGAAGAAGGAGGTTGGAATTTTTATTGGCGTCGCGTTGAATGTGTAGATTGCTTTTGGCAGGATTGCCATTTTCACTATATTGATTCTCCCTATCCATGAGCATGGAATATTTTTCCATCTTGTCACATCCTCCTCTATTTCCCTCTTGAGTGTTTCAATATTTTCCTTATATAAGTCTTTCACTACCTTGGTTAGTGATATTCCCAAGTATTTAATTTTATTTGAGGATATAGAGAACGGGACAGTTTCTCTGATGTCTTTTTCCGAATGCTTGTCTTCTGTATATAGAAAGGCTACTGATTTTTGTGTGTTACTTTTGTATCCTGCCACTCTGCTGAAGGCATTGATCACCTTCAAGAGTTTACTAATACTGCTCTTTGGGTCTGATATATATAAGATCATGTCATCTGCAAAGAGGGATAGTTTCACTTCTTCCTTTCCGATTTGTATCCCTTTTATGTTATTCTCCTTTCTTATTGCTTGGGCTAGAACTTCAAGAACTATGTTAAATAGCAGTGGTGAGAGTGGACATCCCTGTCTTGTTCCTGAGTTGAGGGGGAACTCTTTGAGTCATTCCCCATTGAGGATGATTTGTGCTTTAGGAGATCTGTATATTGACTTTATCATGTTGAGGTATAGGCCATCTATGCCTATTCTTTCCAGGGTTTTGAACATGAAGTGGTGTTGAATTTTGTCAAAAGCCTTCTCAGCATCAATTGAGATCACCATGTGGATTTGCTGTTGAGTTTGTTAATGTGGTGAATTATATTTATTGAATTGCGAATGTTGAACCATCCCTGCATCCCTGGGATGAAGCCGACTTGGTCAGGGTGAATTATAGACTTGTTATGGGTTTGTATTTGGTTTGCTAGGACTTTGTTTAGGATTTTTGCATACAAGTTCTTCAGGGATATGGGTCTGTAGTTTTCTTTTATTGTTACATCCTTGCCTGGTTTCAAGTTCTTCAGGGATATGGGTCTGTAGTTTTCTTTTATTGTTACATCCTTGCCTGGTTTCATAAAAGGAGTTTGGGAGCCTACCCTCTTTTTCTATGATGAAGGTTTGGTAGAATTCAGCTGAGAAACAATCTGGACCTGGGTTTTTCCGTTTGGAGCGGTTCTTGATCACCGATTCAATCTCTGTGATTGTTATCGGATTGTTTAGGGTCTTTATCTGCTCTGATCTGAGCTTTGGAAGTTGGTAGGTGTCCAGGAATTTATCCATTTCTTCCAGGTTCTCTAATTTTGTAGAGTAGAGGTTTTGGAAGTATGACCTAATGATACATCCACTCTCTTCAGGATCTGTTGTGATCTCACCCTTTTCATTTTTTATTTTGTTAATTTGGGCCTTCTCAGTTTTTTGTTTGATCAAGTTGGCCAGGGGTTTATCGATCTTATTGACTTTTTCAAAGAACCAACTCTTTGATTTGTCTATTTTTTCAATCGTTTTCTTTGTTTCCAAGTCATTAATCTCAGCTCTGATCTTAATTATTAATTATCCTCAAGATCTGTACCAGTATGAGCAGGGTTTATTGTCTTGTCTTCCTGGGCCTGACTCTGCTCACTCTCTTTGGTGGCATCGTTGTTACCATTTGGCATGGTTTCCTCAGCTGGTGATACATTCTTGCTTTGAAGTCTGCCCATTTCGATTCCAGTTGAGGTGATTGGTGGGATGCCTTTGATCTGATTTCACTTTGCTATTGTGTTCTGGGAGTATACTGGACTCCACAGGTAGGGTTGGGCACTCACTTGTTTAATCTGTGAGTTTGTGTGCCCTCATATCACTGGCTGGACTTTGATGGTGATACTGGGGGTACCCTGTTAGAGGAGGGTGTGGGCTGTGGGGACTAAGTAGGCAGAGGGTGGGGTGCCAGGTCCTATGTAGCCTGCTAGGGGGTACGGGGCCCCTTAGGGGTAAGGTACGATGGGGTAGTGTGTCAGCTGCCTGTCACTGCCGCCCAAGGACTATTTATCACATGGGTAAACCGTGGGAACCAGGTTGCGGGCCAACCACAGGAGCTGGCGGGCACGTGGGGAAACCGTAGGACCCGGAGCTTGAGGATACCTCAGGGACCAGCGCTTGGGGATTACACAGAATCAGTGGGTTGGGGTACCGTGGGGAGCCGGGTTTGGGGAAATTGTTGGGGTAGACAGGCGGGGAAAACCACAGGGGTATGGTCTCAAGGAAGCCTTAGTGTTCGGCGGGCAAAAAGTACCACAGAGGAGGGAAGAAAAAGAAAAGGGAAGAGGAAAAATAAAAAATAAAATAAAATAAAGGAGTAAACAAGAAAAAAGACTGGCAAAAACCTGAAGGGAGGGGCTGGGCATATGCGCTGGAGATGTGGAGGCCAGGGGGAGGGCTCTGTAAGAGCCCAGGTCCCAGTCGGCAGGCCAAAACAAACAAATAAGAAAAGTAAGCAAGGAAATGGATTAGCAAGGGCCTGGATGGGTGGGGCAGATGAGCTGGAGATCTGGAGCCCAGGGGGAGGGGCTATGTAAGAGCCCAGGTTCCGGTTGGCAGGCCAAAAACAAAACAAAACAAAACAAAAAAAGTAAGCAAGGATGTAGATTAGCAAGGGCCTGGAGGGTTGGGGCAGATGGGCTGGAGACCTGGAGGCCCAGGGGGAGGGGCCACATATGAGCCCAGGTCCCGGTCAGCAGTCCAAAAACAAAAACAAAAAATTAAGCAAGGAAATGGATTATCAAGGACCTGGAGAGGCGGTACAGATGCTGTTGAACAGGAGGATAGGGGAGAGGTTATGTAGGAGCAAGAGAAAAAAAAATAAGAAAAAAGAAAAAAAAGTTGAAAATGAGAGACACTCAAGGGCCCGGGAGGGACGGGATAGATGTGCGGAACACTCAGAGGGAGGGAACCCAAGGGAAGCCGGCAGAGGCCGAGGAAAAGCCTCTGTTGGCCGGCAGGTTGAGGCTGCTCTGGCTGGGCTTGCCGGCTCCTGACAACTCACTGCCTCCGGCGAACGCTGGTCCTCGATGGAGGCTTCCACTGGTGAGAATCCTGTGCTGGGAGATATCTGCAGCTCAGAGCGTGACTGCAGCTTGTGTTCACGACCTGGATCCCTGCTAAACACCCTGACCCTTGTTTCCCGAGGGACGTGAAGTATCTGCTAGTCAGCCATCTTGAACCGGAACTCTCCTAGTAGACCTTTGAAAATAAAAATATAGAGGGGTTGGGAAGATTAGCTCAGTAGTTAAAGGGACTTTCTTGCAAAGCCTGGCAGCCCTAGTTTAATTTTCAAGATACCCACATAAGGTATAAGTATTTGGTGTTCCATTGCAGCAGGAAGAGGTCATGGCACGCATATGTGCACAAATACAAAAAAAAAAATACAAATTTAAAAAAGAAAATGTAAGAAAAAAAAGAAAAAAAGAAAAAAAAGAAAATGTAAAAACTAGTACATTTTGTATTTCGTGAACATAGACATTGCTGTCAGGTAAAATAGCCTTCAAGACAGTATGACCAGATACAAAAATGTATAATTTATCAGGAAGTCAAGAATATTACTGCGAGGGCTCACTGCAGAGCTCTGTCAAGCCAGAGCCTCAGGTTAAATGACTCCTGCCTCAGTTTCCCGAGTGCCGGCACTGCCTGCCACACCTTGCTTGGATTTTAATCAACTAATTTTAAGTTTTAATTAATTTTTAAATTTAAGAAGTGTGTCGTTGTTTGAGACAGGAGCCTGAGCTCACTGTTGAGCCAGCGCCGGGTTACAGGCTTCACGGGTGTCATGCACCCAGTAACTCATTCTGTTAAGTCCATTCTCTGGTCCGTGCTCAGCGACAGGTGGGACATGGGGGTTGTTTCCCAGCTTCTGCTATGAATAAAGCTGTCTTCGGATTCATGAGCAAAAAAAAAAAAAGAATATTACTAAATATAAAGAGGAATATTTCATTGAGAAGACATAATCATAATTGTGAGCATAAAGCTAAGATAGTCATAAAGTTAGAAAAATAGAGAAAGAGGAAATCTAATTGGAGATTTTAGTACCCCTTCCTGAATTAAAACATCAGAAAACATTTGAATATCTGAATATTATTGATGAACTTGAGCTAATCAGTGTACAGTAAGTAGAATGTGCATTCACTTCAAGTAATGTCATCAAATAGATCATGTAATTAACCATAAAGCAAGCTCCAACATATATTCAAAAGGATTAGATTCCAAATATTCTCTAACTACAATATGATTAGGTATTACTAATACAGTTGCATAGAAAGATGGACAGATAGATAGAAATATTCAATACAGTTCTAAGTAACCCATAGGAAAATGTAAAGGATAATGAGCAAGAGGGATTTCCATGACTGGAATATTGTTTTGGCATTTGAAAATTAATTGGTGTAATTCATCATATTAACAGACCAAAGGAAGAAAACCACATAATCATGAAAACAATCTCATAAAATGTAGCATCCTTCATGATTAACAAAAGAAAGAATTCAGCTAATAGGGAACAAGGAGAGAAGACTATATTTTTTGCAAAGTAATCAATATCCTACCTAAATATTACAATCAAACTTAAATATTTAATGTTCTAGTCCTATGACTGGGAATAAAGCAAAGAGGTATATTCGCAAGGACAAAATCCTATTCAATACACCAAAAAAAAAAAAAAAAGAGGAAGAAGAAATGAGAAGTATAAAATTGTAAAACTAGCCAGGTAAGAGGCTGCAAGCCTATAATCGCAGTAATGGGGAGGCCGGAGGCAGGAGTGTTGAGAGTTCAAGATCAGCTAGATACCTGTCTCAAAAAAAAAAAGAAAATGTGTATAGCAACTGTTTATGAAGAATATTGTAAAGATTATATGAAAGTCACTAGCAAGAAGAGGTGAAATTACCAAGTTCTTGTGATATAATATGAACCCATTTTAACTGGGCATGCTAATGTAGGTCTGTAATCCCAGTGAAAGGATCATGAGTTTGAGGCCAGATGGGGATGCAAAACATGACACTGCCTAAAAATGGCTTTTTATGTCAGAAGGAATAAACCACAAAATAAAAATTCAAAAAAAAACCCATAATAGTTAAAATGGTATTTAAAAAGTCAGACAAAAAATTTTAATGCTTCTATCCTGAAAATGATAAAATATTGCTAAAAGAAACTGAAGACCTAAGTCAGTGAAGATTATATATACTATGTTGAGATATAGTATGTTCATGAGTTGACATGTAGTCTTGCTAAGATGGCAACTCTCAATTTGATGTATTAATTGAATATAATCTCCATACAATGACCTTTTTAAAAAGTAAAAGTTGACAAGGTGATAAACTCAAGTTGTATACTTTATGTACATTTTTTACATGTCAGTCATACCTCAATAAAGTGGATTAATTGACATGCTGACTCAAATTTTGTATGGAAAAAGCAAAGAACTGAACATATTTAAGGTTATATTTTTCCATACATTTTTTTGTGATGGTAAACATGTTCTGTAGTTGTAAATGTTCAGTATGGTTACTAGCCATCTCTGACTGTTGAACACTTGGTAAATACAATAGAAATTGATCTTCCCATTTCATTTAAACTTGAAGAGTCACATATGGCTAATGAGTTGTGTATTGAACACTGCAGAAAGTAACACTGAAAAAGAAAGGTATATACTTCATGTCTTTGAAACTTAGTAAAAAGTTAAAACAGTTCAGACTAGTATAGACAGAACAATGCAGTTGAATGAGAGCTTAGAAAGCGGTTCATACTCTCATGGTCTTTTGATAAAGGTGCTAAAAACATCCAATGGAAAAAGGAAATCTCCCTAACTAGTAGTGCTGGAGCAAATGGATATCCATATGGAATACATGGAAATCTCCAACTGCATCTCATACATACAAAACTTAGTATGGATTATAGTCCTAAATATAAGTGGAAAAAGCCAAAAGCTTCCAAAAAAACTGGTGAAAAAAAACCTTACAAGTTGAGTACAGGCAAAGATTTTTTTTTAAGTCATAGAAAGTAAGCATACCAAAAATAAGTTGATAAGTTTAAGTTGTTTTAAAATACCTCATCAAAAGACAAGATTGGAAATACAAAGGCAAGCCACAGTCTTTAATACTTACAATGTACATATCTTACAAGGAGCTAGTGGCTAGCACATAAATGATCCCCTACAACTCAGTGATTTATTTTAAAAAAAAGAGATGTCAAAAGGTTTGGATATATCCTTCACAAAGATGTACAGGATGATCTCATTGAGAAATTCAAACCAAAGCATTACTACACACTCACTGGTCTAGGTAAAATTGAAAAAGTTGACAACCCCAAGTAGAGCATAGCATAGGAACTCCTGCATCATTGAAGGTGTAGTGGTCCATCCACATTGGAAAAAAATGTACTGATTTCTTAGAAAAGTCAGATTTACCCCTACTAGATGACCCAGCAGTTTTATTCTTTTTGTTTGTTTGGTGTTTGTTTGTTTGTTTGTTTGTTTTTCTGAGGTAGGGTCTCACTCTAGTCCAGGCTGACCTGGAATTCACTATGTAGTCTCAGGGTGGCCTTGAACTCATGGCAATCCTCCTACCTCTGCCTCCCGAGTGCTGGGATTAAAGGCGTGCACCACCACACCCGGCTAGTTTTATTCTTAAGTATATTTGCCCAAAAGAAGTGAAAACATATCTCCACAAAAAGTTTACAGAAGCTATCTGTTAATTAACAGAAATGCAGGTAAACAAGCTGTCATAGAAACAAACTCATGACATCATATAGTGGAATTAGTATAATAAATCAAGTGTCCTGGTTTGCCTGAAGATTTCTAGAATTTGGAACTCTAGGTGCTAAATTCAAGCTACTCCTGGGAAAAACAGAACGGCTTTGTCATCATATTCTATGCTGCTTCTGCTAGAGCTCTGGAGCAGGCGGAACCAGGTGATGACAGCAGGAATGAGGGGTTCACGTCTGGGGGTTGATGGGTTAATGCAGTCTGTGTTTCAGTGGAGATTGGGCCTGCACAGCACTTGATTATCATTTTCCATCTTGTAATCCTGTGTTTTATGGGATGACTTTCTAGATCAATGGATTTCTTTCATTTTATGTATGTGATTTGGCTGTAGGTGGTTTTATAATTATTTATTTATTTTTTAGTTTTTTGAGTAGGGTCTTGCTCTAGCCAGGCTGATCTGGAATTCACTATGTAGTCTCAGGGTGGCCTCAAACTCATGGTGATCTCCTACCTCAGCCTCCTGAGTGCTGGGACTAAAGGTATGCGCCACCACACCTGGCCTCTCACTTTTTAAAAAGTCCTTATTGTAATTGACAGGTTTAAGCAGAAGCTTTCTTTCAAACTGTTGTTTTCTGTCACAAGGCAGTAAATATAAGCTTTGGTGGCTATTTTTGGTCACCATTAAAGCATTCTGTCTTCTTCTTCATGTACTCTTTAATAATGTAATACTTCTTAGATCAATTCTAAGCAGGGTTTAACTGTGTACACTTAGCTACTCAGAGCTAAGTTGGGAGGATCATTTTGAGCTCAAGAAGTTAAGGACAACCTAGGCAACATGGTGAGGCTCCGTCTCAAAAATGTAAATAAATATATTAGTTGAGACTAGACTGACTTTTTAAAATACCATTTTTGGAGTCACAAAAATAACATAAATTGCTGAAATTTTCAGTCTTGTTTTTTTTTAAAATGTAATCTTTATGTATTGCACACCAACTTGGTTATAGTAATGGGCTAGCTCAAAGAAGGTTCCACATCTTTCAAAGTATCTTTTTTTTTCCTTTTCGTATACTTCTAAAATGTGATGTTCTTAAAAGAAAATCATTTGTAATCATGATTCCCAATGCTAGCAGACCCAGTGCGCTTCTGGTAACAACACTTTTAATAACTAGTATTTGCTCTGAAGCTAACAGATCTTAACTCTGCAAATGTTCTGCATGGGTCACAGACACCACAAGCACTGTTGGTGTCAAGTGTGATGTTCTGAAATAGTTGAACTCTTGATAAAACTGAGTACAAAACATAGTACAAATTTAATGTAATTGCCATGATGATATAAAAAGAAAAAATTTCACATGTTTCTGAAATTTTGAGCATATATTTAAATTACATACATGCAAACTGTGTTTATATGTTAAATAATTAGGATGTGTCTATCTGATAAGTAGGTTTTCCTCTTGCATATTGTAAAGTCAGAGGGTAATTCTACGTGGATGATCTCCCTTTGAATTGCAGGGCATCTTAGCAACCTTGTGGGCTAAAGGCCATAATTGCCCTTTAATCTTGTGACATAGAACAGAAACTTTGCCATAGATCAGTCTCTTCAACAATGGTGTCATTTTTTTTCAGAATCATGACTTTAATGTACAAGGCAAAATATATAGGTCTATGAAGGAAACCAATTGTGTTGAGATATAGACGCCAGGGGGAGAATCCCTGCAAGTGGTGAATCACACACCTCCACTGCACACACTGGAGTTAAGACCACTGAATTGCAGGGATTTTTGTTTTTGCAGAAACAGTGAAAGCCATAGTTTTAAAATGTCATGGATTTGAAAGTACATTTAAACAGCTACATCATTTTGTCATCAATATAATGTCATCAGTAGGGAGCTAACACCATGCTCTAATAGAAGGGAGTAAATATCCAAGGAACTGAATTTCTCTTCTCATTTTGTATCACAAACTAATGTATCTAATGGACCGATGCTTCTGTTTTCCAGTCTTTTTCTCATTTTGACTAAACTACCTCTGATTAAAATCAATTAAGGCTCAGATCTATGGCCAACTCATCGATTCATGTTTTACTTAAGGGGAAAAGGTAACTTAGGCAGAAGAAAATCTTCCTCCAGCTGCCATTTGGCAGGTCGTTAAGTACATCATGCGGCTGTAGGAATAGAAATTGCAAGGCAAGGTAACCAGGAGTTTATTTCAGCAGGTGCCCTCTCCATGCTTTCTGGAAGTGCTTTGGAGAGGTGACCACATGTGTGTGGAAGAGCAGCTAGCTTGTCGCAGAATATCATGCTGGTGCTCCCTGTTTCCTTTAGGGTGTGTCTCTGTGCCAGACTGTCATCGTGGGCTCTGTGGTCATTCTTCTCTACTCCTCCAGAGCTTGTTACAATTTGGTTGTTATCACCATATCTCAGGATACATTAGAAAGTCCATTTAATTATGGCTGGGATAATCTTTCTGATAAGGTAAGTGCTTGCCGCATATTGCCAACCTACAGTTATTTCAGTTGATAATTATGTTAGCTTTATTTAAAATAACATTTTAGTGTTTGATACAAACTTTTTAACATCTCTGTTAATAGTAATTGTGTTTAAAAGCTTTTGTTTAAATTTCCTCATTTACGTATAACACTTGAAATCTTTCTTCAGAAAGAACTTATCTTTTAAAAAAGAATTCTTTTTGTAAGTAGTAACAGTGTCACAAACCTTTTGGCCATAAATGTAGTTACTAATTTTAAGAAGCTCCTCTTTAAATATCTCTACATAAGTTAATTATCTATCACTAGCCAATGAATATACCTAACGTACTATTAGGATGAAATTAACTTTTCTCTACCTAAGAACTACATAAACATTAATATTTAATTCAGTTTTATGTGTCTAAACAGTAACTTTCTTTAAAATGTTGTTTTACCCACCTTGTATTAATAGAAGAGCAGGAATATATGTGAGTGTCCAGTGTTTACTGTGGGAATTCTCAGTGATTTAGCCATGCATATTTAACTTCCCAGCATTCTCTGTCACTTTCCTAAAAGTACAATTTGGCATACTTATAGGGTATATATATTTAATTTTGTACTGAATTCAAAGCATCCTAGAAAACTGTGTTTCACTTACCTCAGATTCTCTTCACTTGTTTTCCCACTGTCCCTCTCCCCAAAGCAGATGTTAAGTGGTTCCTGCACTGAGTTGCCTGATGCTCCACTGCTCTGCAGGCCTCATTCAGGATTCTCTTGAGCCAACGGGCAGCCGGAGAGTAGTCTATAAGTAATTGTCATCAGACTATGTCACCTCAAAATGAAGTCACTCCTCATTAACCAAGGATTAAAATTAATTTTATAAATTGATGCATTAACGACTTCTTTCTCTACTCAACATCAAAGCACCATGGTGTTCCTTAAAGGGAAAGCACCATTATATGGGAAATCACAAAATATTGAAAAGTTTAAGGTTCATGTGCTTATAGTTGATGTATGTGAACTCATCCACCCTGAAACATTATGCAGATTGCTAACATATAAACAGGAATAAAATTGCTTCACCATACTCTGTCTACAGGCTCATGTAGAAGATGTGAGTGGAGAAGACTATGTAGTGTTTGGAATGGTCCTCTTTCTGTGGGAACATGTACCAGCATGGTCAGTGGTACTATTTTTCCGGGCACAGAGATCAAATCAGAATTTGGTATGATATCATAGTATCCCTCAATGCTTGTTCTCATTATTTAAAAATATGAAAGATTCATGTTGATTTATTTTTTTACAAAGTTTAAAGCTAAAAATCATCATAAATTCCAGCTTCTTCTCTTTTTAAAATATTTTTATTTATTTATTTATTTATTTATTTATTTATTTATTTATTTATTTATTTATTTATTTATGATAGAGAGGGACTAGAGAGCTGGCTCAGCAGTTAAGGTATTTGCCTGCCAAGCCTAATGACCTGGGTTTGATTCCCTAATACCCACATAAAGCCAGATGCACAAAGTGGTACATGCACCTGGACTTGTTTGCAGTGTCTAGAGGCCCTGCAATTTGTTCTTTCTCTCTCCCTGCTTTAAAATATGTTTTAAAATAAAAAAAAAGACAGAGATGTAACCAGGCAGAGAGAGTATGGGCATGCAGGGCCTCCTGCTTCTGTAAATAAACTCCAGATGCACGCACCACTTTGTGCATCTGGCTTTATGTGGGTACTGGGGAATCAAACCCTGGTTATCAGGCTTTGAGAGTAAGTGCCTTTAACCTCTGAGCCATGTCTCCAAGCCCGAGCCTCTTCTCTTAGTTGAAAGGCAAGCCTTTATATATTATCTAATATTTTGTTCACAGGCACCTGCTGGCATGATAAATAGCCACAGTTACAGTTCCAGAGCCTACTTTTTTGACAATCCAAGACGATACGACAGTGATGATGACTTGCCAAGACTGGGAAGTTCAAGAGAAGGAAGGTAGATGGAACCAATGTCACTTACCGAATAGGTATTAAAATAGGTGATCACCACTCTGAAGTTTAACCCAACCACTACAACAGTATAGGTCAGTAAATACAGTCACTGCATGCTGCTGCTTAAAGTGGTATATAGTAAACATGTGGTGGGATGTGCATAAAGAACTTCCATCGACACTTGAAGCTCACATAATTAGTGTACGTATATTTTCTTCACTTGAGAAATGTTTTCTGGCGTCAAATGATAACATTTCATTAGAGCTGGAGGTGAGCAGAGGGAGTGGGCAGAGAAATGATCCTTGGACTACTCCACTGAGTATGTCTCTGCTAGGATAGCCCTGCTGATGTTCTAGACCAACCCACAAAGAAAGTGCAGATAAGAGTCTCAGAAAGCTGAGTACCATGGAAAAATTTCTCATGGCCTCCTGGTTCAAAGCCATTGCAAAATATCCTTGATTAGTATACTAACAACTATGTATCAACACAAGGAGAAAAGCTGAGCATGAATCTGCATGATTCTTTTAACTTAATATTAGCTTCAGTAATTCTAACTTCATCTGGACAAATCAATTTAGCTGTTTTTTGAGCCTGTCTTTCACCAGCAAAGTAGGGATGCAGTAGATACCTTTTCATTGCTGGGACAAAATACCCCATCCAATGCAGTTTATGGGAGAAAAGGGTTTAGCTCAGGCTTGTAGTTTGGAAGTGAAGTTTCAGCATGACAGAGCAGACAGCTGGGGTGTCACATCTCCACACCAAGCACGAAGGAAATCATCTGAGCGAGCCAGCTCTCAACGTCCAGTAGCGCTGGACTAATCAACCCCAAGGCCCACTCCCAGCTACACACCTCCTCCAGCAAGGCCTACCTCCCGGAGGCTCTGCCATCTGGGGACTAAAGAGGAAGCTTCAACATAAACATTTGAGGCTCTGGGGGACATTTTACATTCAAACCACTGCAATAGAACTAATAGAACCTAGAACACATGGTGAATATTAAATGAGTATGTATACACTTATATACATGTTGTTAGAATAGAATTTAGCACATAATGAATGAATACTATTATTGTCTGATAAGTTCTACCACTTCTGAGATGGCTTTAAAAATATATTTATTCTTAATAATTAGATATATTATATGAGCAAGTCTTGCCCCATTTCCCTCCTCTCTGTCCCCAACCCACTGGGAGCCCTCCTCAGTGGGATTGCTGGGCCAGTCCATCGGGTAGGGGGTTATGAATTGTACAGAGATGGCTTTTGTAATATGTTATAAATCTGATAGTAGGTAAAAGACATCATGTTGTAGAAAATCAAGTTATTTGGCAAACGACAAATTTCAGTACATTGGATACTGTGTTGTGAAATTCACTGGCACTGTGTGAACATTCTGATCACATCCCTGTGGCTTCTCTTGACCTACTTTTTGTTGTTGTTGCAGTTTATCAAACTCGCAGAGTTTGGGATGGTATGGCACCATGACTGGGTGTGGCAGTAGCACCTACACAGTCACTCCCCACCTGAACGGACCGGTGACAGACACTGCTCCTTTGCTCTTTACTTGTAGTAACTTAGACATGAGCAATCACCATAGCTTGTATGTCACTCCACAGAACCGATAACATTGCCAGGTCGTGGGGCTAGGATTTTCATGAATGTTTGTGTATGTCCACCTACATCAACATTCCATCATCTGTTGCAACTGAAACAATCGAGAAACGTGGCTGTGGTTGTTGAACACAGCTGTTTTGTTGACCTCTTCATAGTAATGTTAAGACAAATGGAAAGCCTGCAGTAGGAGAAAAAAGAGGTTAGATACAAACAAAGGCACTTGATGGCCTCCAGATACCCTGACTTTGGAACATCAAACGCGCATTTGCATATTTGCACTTTTTATCTTTGTTCTAAAAGAGTTTTCTGCAATCCCCAAAGTCATGCTCCAGTGTTCACGCTGGAATATTCTTGTACACCAAATTAGAAGGCAATTTTTGTACAAAAATCAAAGTCTATATATTCAGTGGTATATTCTACATGGCATCCTTACCCAGTTACATTCTTACAGTGTGAAGAGTGCACAGAGTTAAGGCATAAAGATGTATCATTCTTTTTAAAACATAAAAATATGTAATCATTGAAGTTATTTTAAGCATGTTTTGAAAATATAAATTGAAATTAATAAAGCAAATCATTTTAAACAAATGATAGTAGTAATCTTTTACAGTGAAGACCAACAGTGTTCTTTGGAAAGCCACAGTAATTTCTTCAAGATAACAATATGCCAGTAAACAGTGGGTGGCTACTTTAAGAAGAATTGGTCAAGTGATTATTTTGTATGATAACATATAATAGTTTAAGCATGATCCTTCCAGAATGCAATATAGTGATTTTTTGCATAGGGAGATTTGGGTAGAAACTTTTTGGGACTAAACAAGTTTACAAATATATTTAAGAATTATTCATAAAGTGTACAATTCCAAGTTATAGCAATGTTTTCAAAAAGTATTTATCTAAAACAAGATACAGCTAATCTTACCTATTGAATCAAGATTGTCCTCAGGTAAATTAAATCATTATATGTTATAGCAGTGAACTAAAGTGCAATACTTTATAAGATATGTAATTCCTCCTTTATTTTTCACATTTTTATACCTCATATATGGGCAAATCCAAATTAAAATGAATTCGAATTAATTCCAGCATTGGATTAAATAAGGAAACAATATAAATATACAAGCTAGGTAAGTATAATAGTAGAGAGGTTAACAATATTGGAATACTCTTAGAATTTTATTAAGCTGTCTTGATGCTCTACCATCAGTCACTTCTATATGTGGTAATCTGAGACAGTATGTAATCCTAGAGTATGTAATCCATACTTTGTATGGGAAGTAGATACTGAACACCTCCAGGTTCCCAGGAAACAGCAACATTGGGAAGTCACTACAACATGCTTCAAGAGGGTTCTTTACAATTGTCAGATCTTTATCTTCAGAACTGGAATCAATACAACTGCTCTGGGAAGTTGTTTTATTTGTACTCTTATTTGAAAAATCCACTTTTTAATAACTAATGAAATAACTTCAAAAATATTTTAAATTCAATCCAAATCATACTTATAAATATGTGGCATTTGTTTGTAAATTCCCTCATTGTAACAAGTTACTTAAATTTTTCTAGCACAGGGGTTAACCTTGGTACTTAGACAGTCTTAACAGTACAGTCTACAACAGATTTCAGTTACTTGATTTTTCAGAATGCCGGCTCTTTATTTTGATTATGTTAAGAATCAGTGTTGTCTGTCAACCCTTGCAGGTGATAAATTTTTCTAATGAAGCTTCTTTAGACAAGGTTCCTATTTGACCAAGTAAAGATTACTTTTTTAAAAATTCTCAGATAAAGTATCTCAGTTCTTTTAGCTACAGTGGTTGACTACACTAAATTTGAGATTTGTAAGTTTATCACTGACTAAATTCTTTCATTTGTCTCCTTATACACATCTCCTACAATACATCACCAAAGACAAAGAAACACAAACTCTGGCCCAGTTTTTACTTAACAATTCCAAAGCACTAGGAGCACTTTAAGTTTGGTCTTGAAAGGAGCTGTTCATAAACTCAAAGGGCTACCAATTCCCTGTTCATCCTACGCTGAGGCACATGACAAACTTCCTCTTATGTTTATTAATTAGAAAACTGAATTTCCTTGCTGAAGTATGTGTAATTATACAGTGATTAGCAACATTTGTTATCATTTATTTCATTTGGGTGGCCATACACTTTGAAACACTTACCACTTGTAGCTGATTATAGTTTTATGAAAGATGTAATTTATAGCTAAAGTGGCTTTTTATGCATAGTTGCCTTTTTATTGTTTAACAGTGTTTCTCAGCTATATAATCAGTTTAAAACTGGTTATAAAAGTATAGCTGTGCAATGAATGTATTTATTTATTTCACTAAATTGTAACAAAACACTACTATTAAAAATAAAGTGTGCTTTTATTTGGAGTTGTGGTTTTCTTAATCTCCCTCAGTTGATAAGGCCTGTGTTACCATAGAGGAGAAAAATCTCAGAATGATAGGTTATTTCAGTAATGAATTACATCTGCACCACACCACCTAGTGTTGCACATTGGTTTAATAGGAAGTCTTAAGTCAATGTTACTAGTGCATATTCAAGTGTTAAGCTAAGGAAAACTGAAATTATATATACCTTAGAATCTTTATCAAGTTATCTAGACTATTTTTCCAGCTATTCTTTCATCATCCAAGCAATTCCTATGTGGAGACAGCAAAATAGTGAAGTTATTATCAGTTGCAAGTATTTCAATCTGAGAGACAGGCTCACTAGATTTTCAAATCTCTATTTGCCTTGACATTGGCTCTCAGTTACATTTTGTTGATGGTGTTCATAAAATCAGAGGGCTACCAATTCCTGTTCATCCTACAGGGTGAAAAGCACTTAGCATGTTTGCCTTTTAAAAGTGTTGCCCTGAGACTTCAGCTGCTGGGTGGCATTATGGGGATTCTATTTCCTTGATGAGTTCCTGTGATCCTTCAAGAAGGAACTAAAAACTTATGTATGACAGCTAGAGCAAAAAATGATCCAGAAGTAGGTCAGTGGCGGTGGATGTTTGAAGGTTATCTGCACCCCTGGTTCCAGCAGGGCTTTCTTCTTGGCCAGCACAATGTGAACACCTGCTGCCATGTGCTTGCTTCTGCAGATACAGCCACTCCATCACCAAGCCTTTCCTGCTAGGATAACTAAACTTTCTTCTGCGTCCCAAAATAAATCCTCCCTCCCTCCCTCAAAAAAAAAAAATTAAATTCTTTTGATGCTGCGACCTCCCTTGAAAAACCTTTGACCAAACAAACCACATCAAATTTCAATTACAATTTCATCTTTATTGACCACTTTGCTTGAAAGCAAAGGGAGTAAAAGTATTCAGCACAAAGGTATGACCTTTAATATAATGTCACTTTAAAAGCAGTTTATTTAACACATTTATTAAACGTTCACATGCCGAAAACCATGCTATGGAGATGCCAGAATGAATCAAGTTCCTTTTTCCTGCCCTTAAGGAGCTCACATTCTAGTGGAAGATATACAGTACAGTAAGTGTCACAGTAGAGGTAGGCTGTAATTACAGTGGTGATACAAAAGGTTAGGAGACTCTCCTTGGATGGGGCATGAGATCTCACAGAGGAGATACCTATGCTGAACCTGTGCGAATTTTTCCAGGTGAAGAAGAATGACTAGACGGCACTTGTAAAATGCATTCACCAAGATGAGGCATTGAAAAAGTTTTTATCAGAAACTTGAATGGAAAAGACACAAGTATCTTGTACACCAAGTAAAGGACTTTGGCTCTCCAGAAAGCTCATAAAGTCACTGACAGGCGTTAAGCAGAGCCTTACTGTTAGAGAATGCTTCTAGAAAGCCTAGCATTAGGGAGCAACACAGGAGATGGGCTGATTACAAAGAGACAGGTTTAGCGTAGTAGCACACTTCCAGTAGCAGTTAAAGAAGAAGAAGAAAAGAGTGATGTCTCAGAAATGTTGAAGTCAAATGAACAGACTCAGACACTAACAGATGGAGGAAGGTAGAGGAAAAGAATTGACTGTACAAACTTGGATCTGAAATTAACAAAAAAGGAGCCCCAGGCATAAGAATGGGTTTTGTACAGGACACTTGCTTGAAAACGCCAAGTGGCAGGACAACCTGAAGTACAGTAGGCAAATGGACTGAGAAGTCTGAGCTGCAGAGGAAGGTTAGGAACCACCCAAGAGTGACCCGTAGTACAGTGACTAAGCTAGGAGGAGAGGAATAAATGAAAGAGCAAACAAACTCTAAGGGACCAAGGAAATGCACTTTATTTAATGTGCAGGAAAAAGGCAAATAAGAAATGGCTTGTGAGGGATTAGGAATTTATCTCAGTGGATGAGCGCAAGGCCCTGGGTTCGGTCCTCAGCACTGCAAAAAAAAAAAAGAAAAGAAATAGCATGTGAAATGATCTGTAGATAGAGAACTACAAAAGGGATGGATGAGAACTGACCAAATGCTAGCTGTCAGATAACGAGCAAGTCTGAGGTGGCAAGTGAAGGTACCAGAGAGTTCAAAAAGACTGGCTCCTGGAGATACATGGTGATGGCTTTATCCTTTGAGTGCCCAAGAAAGCTAACTAAATGAGTGAGGTAATGTCTTTCACTCAAAGCTAAGAGGGAAAATGGAACACATGTTGAACTTAGTTATATGATTATTCATTCAAGATACCTGAAATACTCATACATTCAAACACTTACTGAATACCAACCTTATGCATCAGACCAAGTCTAAGGGACACAAAAGAAAATGTATACAAAAGGGTAAAATAGCATTTCTAAATGATTATGTAAAAAACCTTGATTTTTTACAAAAAACGAATGTGACATGTCCACTGGTTATAACTGCTAGAGAATGTATGTTAGGGTGCACACAATTTTGAGGTGTAACTTTTTTTGTATAATCTCTAAGCGATATTAATTTCCAACCCCTTTCAAATATTTTTATCATTAAAGAACTTCCACTAATAAATACTTTTCAAATTTATAGTTCAGTTTTATGGAGTAAAGGAAATGAATTTGATAATCAAAACCATAAACTATATGCCGTAGGAGGAACATCAAACCAAGGATGAAAAGCAACAGAAGGTGATTGGGACATGAGGTGATATTTTAAGGATTCTAGTGCAGTCCAGATTCGTAGGGGGGTCTTTCCCTGAAGAAAAATCATTTCTAGACAATTATTCCATATTATACTGAGGTAATTTGAGCTAAAATTGCATGATGCCTAATGATGCCTATAACTGACTTCCAAATAAAATCGTATTCTGTATGTGGATCTATACAGAGATAACATGAACGATGAAACAGCGGCTGGCAAACATAGCTCAGTAGTAGAGCATCTGCCTATTGCCTAGCATGCACAGTACTCTATGAAAAAAATGTGAACAATCAGTAAATCTGGGTAGGAGGGTGTTTTTTTGTACTATTTTTAAAACTTTTTTGTAAATCTGAAATTATATAAAAATAAAAATTTCCCCCAAATTTTACTCCATATCCGGGGAAGTATTATGAGAATAAATATATATAATCTATTCAACTTTTCACATTGCTTAGAAATCTCGAGATCTATGCTTTTGAGTTATTGTAACTTCCTACATAAACAACCCAACCATAATAGCTATATAACTCCAAAAGTAATCTGCTTTCATAGTAATGTATATTAGGGTTGGTTGCCAAAAAACACAGGACTCCCAGTTAAAGTTGAACTTCAAAGAAATAACAGGTATTTTAAATATAAATAGGCCCTAAAATCGCATATAACATCCTTCTATTAAAAAAAAAACAAGTAGTTTATCAAAAATTCAAATCAAACTGGGCATTCTACATTTGTGTTAAATTGGGCAACTTTTAAGCGCATTGAAAACCTTTTGGCTGTTGACTGTATCATTTTTAAGTCTCCTTAGCATTCTCCTATTAAACAGTGGTTGTATGTGTCACAGTTCTATGTTCATGACATCTTCTTAAACTCTAGTTTGAGAGACTTAAGACATCATTTTAGTTTTGTCATAAGTGAATCTGATTATCCTGGTTTTCTCCAGTATTAAACATTAAAATATATACCACATTATCAGTTATTTTGACTCACAACCATATTAAACATGGACTCACAATTTTTTAAAAAAATGTTTACTTAAAATAATATAATCTCCTTTTACAAAAACAGGTTTTATAAAATGTTTGGCTTAAGACTGTTCAATGAAATTCCATCTTTGGCTTCCATGGTCCAGAAGCAGGCATAGTTCAGTTCCTTCCCTCAGTGAATATTCTGTAGCAAGTTCCTGAAGTTTTCTAATTCTTTCACACTGGTAGAGATTCTGTAACCAGAAAATATTTTACTTAAAAACTGTCAGTCACTTTGCATTTTGAAAGTGTATAAAATTTTTATAATAACTATTTCAACAAACTGAAAAATATAAAAACCATTTTATTGATTTTGATGTACTTTACTTTTGATATGGTAAACCTAAGATCACACTGTGTAGAAAAATTAGTTTTTAATATTGTAGTGTTAAAATACATAGACTAATGTATTTTAAATATTCATAACTATATTTATTTACTTAGTATTAAAGTACTAAAGTATATGAGGAATAAAAAATAAGTATATATCAAATATTAAGGGCTGGAGAGATGGCTCAGCGGTTAAGGCACTCACCTCCAGTGCCTAAGGCCCTGGGTTCAATTCCCTAGTACCCACATAAGCCAGACCCACAAGGTGGTGGCCCTGGTGTGTGCTCACGCTCTCTCTCTCTCTCTCTCTCTCTCTCTCTGCTTGAAAATGAATAAATAAAATATTTTTTAAAATATGATTTTAAAAAAATTAAATATTTTTAACTTTTCACAAATATGTTCATTTGCTTATATTAAAAACCCATAGTATAAAATAATCTAGAAACATTAAAATACTATATATATGTACATATATATAGTATATGAATACTATAAGTAACAAACCAATATTCAGTAATAAATGTACAAAGAATCAAAGCTATTGGTCTATAAAGAGACTAGCAATACGTGACCCAACTGTTTTCACTCATTTTTAGAGTAAAATTTGTATGTTCCTTGTTTTAGGTACTCAGCTCTCCAGCATGATGAAAAAATATATTAAACATCACTGCCAAACCCTGGTGCTAGGGAAATAATTTTGAAGGTCAATTATTTCAAGCGTAAAATATTAGAACATATTTTTAAAATATTTATTTATTTATTTGCAAGCAGAGAGACAGAATGGGTATGCCAGGGCCTCCAGCTACTACAAATGAATTCCAGATGCATGTGCCACTTTGTGTATCTGGCTTTATGTAGGTACTGGGGAATCATCATCAGGCTTTATAAGCAAGCGCCTTAACTATTGATCCATCTCTCCAGCCCTTGAACATATTTTTAAATTGAAAAATGCAGTCTTTAAAAATGTTAATCTAGTGGTGCTGGTGATATAACTGGTAGAGTATTGTCAGACATGCACAAGGCACAAAAACAGTACATGGATGTATTCATACAGAAAGAACCTGAAAGATCAAGTGATGACCTGGGAAGATTATTGCTCAGAGGTAGAGCATTTGCCTAGAATGGCTAAGGTCCTAAGTTCAATTCCCAGGACTGGAAGAAAGTTAAAACAAATCCCTAGCAGTGGGGAAAAGAAAATTCCTAAATTTCATGACTAATCCAGACGACCCATAGAGGAGGTTATCCAGTTGAGGGGGGAGGGGAGGGCAGTGGGGAATTGGGGATAACAACTCATTGTTTGCCCACCAAATGTTGTAACTCATTATGGACAATAAAAAAAAATTAAAAAAAAAATTCCTAAATTTCAGCAGTCTTTACATGATAAGCCATGAGAAAATGTATTCATACTTAAAATTTTTATGCATATTCCTTAATATTTTGACATAAAATATTTATTTTAGAAGGATTATTAAAATTTTTCCAAAATGATGAACTCATGTGTAAAAACATGTGTAACACCTATTTTAAACATGCTTTATCCAGGGCCTTTAAACACAAATGCACAAAAGAAAAGACATAGTTTTAAATTATTACAAAAAAATTTTACAGGGCTGGAGAGATGGCTCAGCGGTTAAGGCACTCGCCTCCAGTGCCTAAGGTTCAATTCCCCAGGACCCACATAAGCCAGACCCACAAGGTAGTAGCCCTGGTGCGCTCTCTCTCTCTCTCTCTCTCCCTCTCTCTCTCTCTCTCTCTTTCTCTCTCTCTCCCTCTGTGTGTGTGTGTATCTCTGCTTGAAAATGAATAAATAAAAAATTTTTTTACAAATGTAATGAGAATTGAAATCCACTCTGCAAATAAATCACAAAAAGTCAATAGATAAAAATAACCTAGTGGGCTGAAGAGATGGCTTAGCGGTTAAAGCGTCTGCCTGCAATGCAGAAGGACCAGAGTTCGATTCCCCAGTGCCCATATAAAGCCAGATGCACAAGAGGGCGCATGTGTCTGGAGTTCATTTGCAGTATGCCCATTCTCTCTCTCTCTCTCTCTCTCTCTCTCTCTCTCTCTCTCTCTCTCTCTCTCTCTCAAATAAAGAAAATATTTTAAAAAAATAACCTAGTAACTATTATGTCTACATTCTTGATTTTCTTCATAAGATAATTTTACTAAAAAGGATACTCCTAGTTTCATCTGAGAATATACTTGTTGCATTAGACTTACTTGGATAGCAGAAATAATTTCATAACATTCAAACTAACCTTCCGAATGCATTAAATAATGATACTATTTCTTGTCTGGTTAGCTGGAATTCATAACTTGGTCCACTTTCTGGCATATTTGCTATCAGTTTCTCAGAAAACAAGATCTTCAGAGCAGTACCCAAACCTTGAGTCTATAGCAGAAACAAAAAGAAAACATAAGAAAACTTTTCATACAAAGGATAAATGAGAAGGCTGACCTAGACTTTCTTACCTGGAGCTTTCCCCACAGTCGACATTTGAAACAGCCAACACAGTCCATGATCCTTGAAATATTTCTAAAATGTAGTCGAAAGTCCTCCTAGAAACAGTGCAGCAAAACTGTATTAAACTATATGCATATACAGATATACACACACACTCATACACAGTCACCAAAGAATTATTTTCTGAATGCTTTCAAAGGGTTTAACCTTGGACAAGGTACTATGGGTTCAAAAATGGAGAACTAACACTCAGTGAGCATCTCTTACAGGCCAGAATCCACTACAAATCCAAAAGTAAATATAATCTACCTGTAACAGAAAAAAAAAAAAAAGAGGTTCAGAAAGGCCCAGTACCTTGCCTAAATTCCCATACCTAGTAAATTGTACATTTGTAACCCAGAACTCTTCACTCCAAAGGTAAAATGCCTTAAAAAAAAAATCAGAAGTAACTTAATTCAAGTCTCATAGTGTATTGTCAATACTAGGAAGTAGGACATTGGAAGGAACTATCCACTCCCTAAAAGAGAGAGAGAGAGAGAGAGAGAGGAAAGGGGAAAGAAGGGGGAAGGAGAAAAAGGGGGAAAACTGGATCCAAACAGTTATAGCCCTTCATTTTTTGGTATTATTTAAGTAAAACACTCAGATTTTATATACATCTATGTATATACATACATATCCACCACCAAGTTTTAAAAAGAAACTATTACAAGTACAATGGAGGCTCCCTCTGTATCCTTCTGCATTTTTCTTTTAAAAAAATTATTTGTGTCTGTATGGGTGTGCCAGAACCTCTTGCAGCTACAAACTCCAGATTTTGCATCTGGATTTACATGGGTACATGGGGTACAGGCCAGCAGGCTTTGCAAGGAAGTATGTTTAACTACTAAGCCATTGCCCCATTTCTGCATTTCATTCTTACGGTGAATTTGGTGTGCTGTTCCATATTCTCGTATGTTTAACACACATATATACATGTGTTCACAACACTAGGGTGTTATATTGTTTAGAACAAAAACAAGCATCCAAGACCCTAGAAGTGTATGTCCTTAAGGAATAAAGGGAAGAAGCCAACAATGTACCCTTTTTTACTCTAGTGGAAATGAATAATTGATTCTCCTCCAAGTGACTCTCTGTCCTGATCCTAGAGTATAATCTCAAGCTACCAGAAAAAAAGAAAAAAAAAAAATTGAAGCAGAGTCTCGATCTAGACCAGGCTGACCTGGAACTCACTCTGTAGCTCCAGGCTGGCCTTGAACTCATTGCAATTCTCCTACCTCTGCCTCCCAAGAGCTAGCAACAAGCTATCAGAATTTTTTAAAAAATATTTTATTTATTCATTTTCAAGCAGAGAGAGAGAGAGAGAGAGAGAGAGAGAGAGAGAACCAGGGCCACCACCCTGTGGTTCTGGCCCATGTGGGTACTGGGGAATTGAACCCAGGGCCCCAGGCACTGGAGACAAGTGCCTTAACCGCTGAGCCATCTCTCCAGCCCAAGCTATCAGAATTTTAAGGAAAAAAAATCAGGAAAAAATATGTATTTGTTAGTCTATCATAGTATATAATGTGATAAACTATATACTGGACTCAACCAGTTGAGAAGAAAACCACAGATCTAAAACCAAGAGTCATTCAGCAAAGACTGGGATCCAGTACATTCAAAGGAGACTTGCCCAAGAGGCCTTGAAACAGCTGTAACATATAAAGGATTTTTTAAAATATTTGCAGAGGTAGAAGCAAGACAGAGAGAATGGGCATGCCAGGGTCTCTAGCCACTGCAAACAAACTTCAGATGTATGTACCACTTTGTGCATCAAGCTTTATATGGGTACTCGGGAATCAAACCTGGATTCTTGGGCTTTCTTTGCAGGCAACCATCTTAACCATTAATCCATCTTTCCAGCCCGTAAAGGATTTTATTTTTGATAAGACTCAAGATCTTATATTTTTATTAGTACAAATCCCAAATTATTAATATGAATTATGACTGCAAATGAACAATATTCTCAGCCTGCTGTTTTTTTATCGATTCATTAAGTGCCTCTAATTCTAAACCTTTGTTTTTAAAAACTACCCAAAATTACTCGAGGCAGATTTATGAGTTAAGGTTTTAGTGTCTTAACCTGGACTTTTTAAAAAATTAAAATTTTAATAATAACAGACCAATAAAATTATACTCCAGTACACTTTCCTACCCTATTAGTTCTTTTTGTAGAGGACTTAATAGCTGTTAGCAGGGTCTACAAAATCCATAAATAGAATAAAGAGTTCAAACATCTGCTCTGTAAGTTTCCAAATGAATATAAGTATTATGAGCAATAAGACACATCATTTACTTAAAATTGCTTATGAATACAGTGCCTTTTTGGCAATTACATTTTCACAGTTAACAGACTGTAAAAGCAGACTCTTGTAGGGAGAAGCCTTGAAGGTTTTTTACTTTAAGAAGCTCATATTGTAAAGGTCCTAAGTTTTGTTCTAAAATTATGCCTTTGTCTAAATTCAGTGGCTGAATCTATAGTCATGCACATTGAAGAGGGCAGTTCCTGAGTGAATCTTTACATTGCATGCACAGAGATGGTGTATGGGTGCTTATAACAGCCAAATAAATAATTTAAAACCATGTATCTCCCACCTACAGGAACTTAATATACCGGAAATTTACTAGATCAGAACAGGTGATCCTTGTAACTTCCACAAGTAACAACTATGTCTTATAATCTGAGTATAATAATAATTTGAATATATCCCAAAATTAACTCAGATTAGAATTCTAAATATAAGATCATAACCTATTACTTTTTTACTAAAAAGAGATAACTCACTTTAAAAAAAATCTTTATTATCCAAAATTAGATACACTATATGAGCATATATTGTGTTGGTATCCCCATTTCCCTCCTCCCTGCCTCCGTCAGCTGGGTATCCTCCTCCGTGGGCATACTGGATCAGTCTATAGGGTAGGGGGTTATGGATAGCATAGGAGAAGATAACTCACTTAAAAAAAAAAGTCAGGAGAGGTGGCACACACCTTTAGTCCCAGCATTCAAGCAGAGGTAGGAGGATTGCCATGAGTTTGAGGCCACCCTGAGACTACATAGTGAATTCCAGGTTCTAGCCTGGGCTAGAGTGAGACCCTACCTCAGAAAATAAAATTTAAAAAAAGTATTTGGGCTGTTGAGATGGCTCAGCAGTTAAGGTGCTTGCCTCCAGTGCCTAAGGACTCAGGTTTAATTCCCCAGTACCCACAAAGTGGAACATGCATCTGGAATTCATTTTCAGTGGCTAGAGGCCTTGAATGTATCTCTCTGCTTGCAAATAAATAAAATATTTTTAAATTACTTGTTTGCAAGTGCATGCATGTGTGTGGTGCACCAGGGTCTCTTGCCACTGCACACCCAGCTTTGCATGTGTGGCTAGGGAACTGAACCCAAGCCAGCAGGCTTTGCAAGCAAGCACTTTTAAGCTGAGCCATCTCCCCAGTGCTTGAATTACTTATAAATTCTGCTTATTTCGGCATAGTTTTAGGTTATCATTTCTTTGTTTGCATTTTTTATTTTTAAGAGACAGGGTCTTGTGTTGTTGCCCAGGCTAGCCTTAAACTCCTGGGGCTCAAGATGTCCTCCAGCCTCAGCCTCCTGAGTACTTAAACTACAGGTGCTTGCCACCACACCCACCCATTTTCCTCATCCCTTTAAAGAATGTCATTTGGTAAAATGATCAAACATGTTGTAGTTATATGCTGTGAATATATGTTATATTCACTAAAATCAACTGACCAGGTTTTGCCAAAATTCTCAAACGTTCTATAAGCTTTTAACTAAGACCCTATTCTGTTTTGAACACTACTTTATTTATAGCCATGCATTGAGGGATATAGGCAGTCATGAAATTTTTAAATGAATTTATAAGTATAGCTATTCAAATCTATGATGTTTACAAGAAACTTTTAAAAATCTGATACCAACTTTTGATATTTTAAAAATTTTTTCCTATAAAATATTCAAAAAACCTAAGAACTCTCTACATAAACTTCAAAACACATGAAGCCTAAGTGTTCTAGAGTTTTGATCAAATTAAAACACTGTGAGAAATACTTCTAATTTTTACATCTTAAAAGAACAGATGCCAAAACACTCCCCAACAAACCAGCAAGTGAACTAAAAATAAGGAACATATTGAAAACAGTACAAAAAAAGAAGTCTTATTGCAGCATCTTCCTCCTCATTTTCCAGTTCCTGGAAGCTGTTTGGAAGATTATATAACCACTGAGGTATGTTTTTGTAGCAAGAATATTTTAAGAAAGAAACAGAAGGTCAAGAATAGCTATTATCTAACAGCAAAAACACCAAGTCAAAAAAGTACTTTCTTTCTTTGCAAGCTGTATAAATAAGCTTCTTTCATCGTGGAAAGAAACAAAGAATAAGAAACAGGACGATTACCAATATTCTGATGGCATCAGATCAAACCCACTGAGCTACACGCTCAGCCCCTAGCTCTTATTCTGGATATAATAATACAAACCACAGCTTACATGGAAAACAAAAATCATGAGTCCAGTTTTTCTTATAACTTCAGGATATAGATCAAGATTTACTGTTAAGTATAAATGTATGCACTTATATCTTAAATTGTTTAACTGATAATTGTATATTGTTTATAGGACTAATGGTTTTTATTAACACATTAACTTGACATAACACGTTTAATTATGACATTTTCATACATGTATAAAATGTAGAATGAGTAAATCAAGGCAACTAAAAAATTCATCACCTCACTTGTTTGTGGTGAAAATTTCTTCAGTATACTCTTGTTAATTCATAAATTTACTACATGTGAATTCATTGCAAATAATTAATTTAAACTATAAATTTAAATTACCTTTAGTTTGTGTGCTTCTTTTTTATCCCCAGCAAAAAATGAATTCTCATCAAAATGCAAAGGAAATGACCTGCATTTTACAACAGAGAATATTCATTTTCATGTATTTATAAATATTTTTAAAACTTTTGCTTATTTATTGGCCAGTGATAAATAACATAATAAAAATACAGTAGAAATCAGTAAAACTAACACTGATAACAAATACCCATCCTCAAATCTAAACATAAAGTATATTGGTAGAAGTCTGGCCCCAAATTCAATCTATGCAAATAAATATGAAAATAATGCAGGTATTAAGAGTTAAAAAAATAACAAAGAAAGAAACAAAGAAAGAGAAAAAGAAAGAAAAATGGGCGTGGTGGTGCACACCTTTAATCCCAGCACTCAGGAGGCAGAGGTAGGAGAAGGTACATGAGTTTGAGGCCACCCTGATACTACATAGTGAATTCCAGGTAAGTCTGGGCTTACCCCTACACCTCAATAAAAAAGAAAACCCCTACACATCTATAAAAGAGAAAAAGGAAAAAAATGGTCTTGATATTCATGATTTTGCAGTGCCTGATAATAACCACACTAAACCTTCATACATAATAGGAGGAAAAGATGATGATGTCAAAATAAGAGAACAAAAGTTCTTAATTGTGAGGGGGAGGGGATAGAATGGAGGGTAGATTTGAGAGGGGGATGTAGGGTAGGGAGGGAATTATCATGGCTTATTATCTAATTATGGAAGCTGTCAATATAAAGATTAAAAATGGTTCTTAAAAATAAAAATGTGTGCTTTAGTGCACAGGTAAAAACAAAAACTTCTAAATGATATGTAAGGGCTAGGGAGATGGCTCAGGAGTTAAAGGTGTTTGCTTGCAAAGCCTGCTCATCCAGGTTCCATTCCCCAGCACCCACATAGGGCCAGATGCACAAAATGGCACATGGACCTGGACCATGGACCCCCCCCTTCCTCACAAATAAAAAGTTCAAAAGATGTATGAAGGACAGATGTGGCTGTACATGCCCATATGCCCACTACTTAGGAAGCTGAAGCAGGAGGATTTCTAGGCCAGCTAGGGCTATATAGTAAGGTCTAGGCAAGCCTGAGCTACATATCAACACCCTGTCTCAAGAAAGGAAAAAGACAAATGAGCAAGGGGGCTGGAGAGATGGGTCAGCGGTTAAGGCACTTGCCTCCAGTGCCTAAGGCCCTGAGTTCAATTCCCCAGTACCCACATAGCCAGACCCACAAGGTGGTGACCCTAGTGCTCGCTTGCTCTCTCTCTCTCTCTCTCTCTTTCTCTCTCTCTCTCTCTCTCTCCTTGAAAATGAATAAATAAAATATTTTTTAAAAAAAAGACAAATGAGCAAAACTGGCATATTGTTTTTTTTAAATCTTTTTTCTCTAAATAAATAACAACTTCATTTTGGATGCCACAGGTCACCCATATATTAATGTATACATAATAATATATAATTTACTTGACTTCATGAAGGATTTCCAGAAGTAGCTTTTTGTTTTCCGTATCCTGAATTTTATTTCCAGTGAAGAGTTGAAAGTCTGGACGTTCAAAGAATGGTAACACTTTAGATAAAGCCCTTAATTCTATTAAGTAGAGAAAATACAAGTTCTTAAGTCTTCGTGGACCTTCTCCTTCTGTCAAAATTGCATCAAAACGCTGTTGAAATTCTGTTACGTTGTGGCCCCATTTCTTTTCCAACCAGGTCTCTGGGAAGAAAGAACAATTAAACAGTAAAGACTTTATGTTATAATGGAGTAATTTTCATTTTAATTACATTAAGCTACCTATACTTATAGAATATCATTTTATTTTAAAATATATAAAGCAACCAAGAAACCTACTTTTCATAATTTAGCCTTTAAGAATTCTACAGTAAGATTTGTCTTGTGAAACCCCCAGCCTTAAAGGCAAGATGAATTCAGTATTTTTCTAAGAAAGCAGGTTTAAATAAAAGTTAAATTTCTGAAGATAAACATTCATAAAATTAAAACAAATAATGGGTTTAAAGAGCTATGTCAAGTCACAGTTAGCATTCTGCTGATAAGAGGTAAATGTGTCCCAGTTTGAGAAGGAAGATGCTGATGGAAGCAGCCATGGTGCGGCTTCCCATCAGCAGCCTTCAGCTGGCAGTGCTGTAGCCAGTCAAGCTGCACACAGTGCGACAGCCACCAACAAGGAGCTGTTCAATTCTAAAGCAAAACAAGAGTATTCTCAAACATGTAAATGAGAAGAAAGAATACAAGAAAATCTCAACTGTATCCAGTTTCTACATTCCTAGTTACCACCACTTAAGCTGGACTTTTACGACCTAACATTCAATGAGATCTTTTTTCCCCAAGTCAGAAAACAAGTACCTTGTAAAAGGTACCGAGCACTCAAGTGCACGTTAATGCTTGCGTGTAGGCCAGATATCAGTCTGTAGAATGCTCTCTTCTCCACACAGAGGCCTAAGAGAAACAATGATTTGGAAATAAAGTATCTTCTGTGAATCTCGTAAATACAGAATTAATGACTTTGAATATGGAAAAATAAATTTGTTTAAATTTCTAATTACCTTCGAGCCAGCTGTAAAATGTGTTCTCTGAAATTCAAAGAAAACTGTCATAAGCTTACAAAAGTACCAAAATGTTTTCAATTTTTTTATTGTAATAAAAAAAATGCTGTTTTAAAGATTGTTTAACCTAACTGTCCAAATCCTGCTTGCAAGTTCTTCAAAAGAAGAAGAGGGTTTGAGTTGTGTGTTAAGCTCCACTCTCATAACTTTTTAGATAAAGCATTTTACATGGAGTTAAACAATGGAATTTGGACAGGAGGTGTAGGTTGTAGCATATTGTAGAAGAACACTTTCCTACCATGTGGAAGGCCCCAAGACTGACACACACAGAGTTAAACAGTAAATCAAAGGAAATTACCTAGCCTAGATAATAACACTGAGAAAAATGAGGGCTTACTATATGGTTTTTACATTAGAATAAATAAAAATTATAAAAGTATTGGAGGTGTGATATTTGTATATAACTAATAGTATTCCACGCATTCACTACTTCAAAAGAGCAATTCAGGGAAATTTTTTTAAAAAGCATTTATACTCTGAAACTTATTATCACTGTTAATACGGCTAAAGAGTAATTCCAATTTTAGAATTATGAAAAATAAAAATAAAAATGAGGAGAGGGCAAGGAATTTATAGAAAAATGATATCTTTACTTTTAAGGTCTCAAATAATAAAAGTGTTTAAAATGCTTAAATTAAAATAGAACAAGCTGGGCGTGGTGACGCACGCCTTTAATCTCAGCACTCAGAAGGCAGAGGTAGAAGGATCACCATGAGTTCAAGGCCACCCTGAGACTACATAGTGAATTCCAGGTCAGCCTGGGCTAGAGTGAGACCCTACCTCGAAAAAATAAAATAACAAGTAAATAACATGGTAAAAATAAAAGCCTATTAAAATGACAAAACAGTAAATGAAAGTATATTTCGCAATAATAAACAGCATGTATAACAATTATAACTACATATTTGTATGCTTGAAAGAGAGATAAACATTGCATATACTGCATTATATATGGTTCTTTTTGTTTTACTAAACTGCTTTAAAGCAATAAAAGAAATGACAAAGGAAATAAGGAATAATAAGGAATAAACCAGATTATATATAAAATAAATATAGGGGCTAGAGAGAGGGCCCAGTGGTTAAAGGTGCTTGCTTGCAAAGCCGTAAGAACTAGGTTGATTCCCCAGTACCCACAATAAAGCCAGGTGCACAAAGTGGCACATGTATCTGGCTAGAGGACCTGTAGTGCCCATATTTCTTTCTCTCTCTCTCTCTCTCTCTCTCTCTCTCTCTCTCTCTCTCTCTCTCTCTCTCTCTCTCTCTCAAATAATTTTTTTGTTTGTTTTGGTTTTTCAAGGTAGGGTCTCCCTCTAGCCCAGACTGACCTGGAATTCACTATGTAGTCTCAAGGTGGCCTTGAACTCATGGTGATCCTCCTACCTCTGCCTCCCAAGTGCTGGGATTAAAGGCATGCGCCACCACGCCCGGCTAAAAAAAATTTTTTTTAATCTTTCTGAACTGTGATAAACAAAAGAAAAATGCAAGCAACAAATGCTAAGATACTCATCTGATAATGAATAAATTAAGGAAAGTTGCAAATACTCATAATAAAAACTGTCCAATCTTACCGATAATTTAAAAAACAGAAAAATAGGCTGTTTTTACCTATCAAATTAGTAAAGATGGAGAGCTGAGGAGAGGACTCAGTAAGTAAAGAGCTTGCCTTGAAACATGAGAAACTGTTTGATCCCCACAACCCACATAAAAAAGCCCAGCGCATTGGCACACACTGGTGGAGACAGATCCCTGAAGTCTAGCTTAGTTGGTTCTTATTGATGACAAGGGTCAGATAAGAACACATTATTCTATATATTTATTTATATATATGGTCAAGTATAAAGTACATGTGTCTACTTGGATAAAACATCAAAATGTCAACAGAGCAGCAGTAAGAAACAGCAATTAAGTATGGTCCCGGAGCCCAACTGCCAGGTAACTGAATCTTGACTCTGCAACTTACAAACCATGAGAGTTTAGCTAAGTTGCTCCTAAACCAAGACTTGTTTCTCTCAACTATAAAATGGAGATTAAAATTACACTTCCTAAAAGGGTAGGATTAAATAAAACCATCTTTGTAAAGTGCTTAAAAGAGTCCTCTCATTATTATTTAGGGATTGCAGTATTATAAATCCTATAGTAATTAAAATAAAATACCAATCTACCAGAATCTAAGTACTGACTCAGTTTCTTCAGGGTGTATGTGGCAGGATTGAAGATTGAACCTAAGACCACCCCTAGATGCTAGGCAAGCACTCTACCACCAAGATATATTCCAGACAACTTAATTTTTTTTTTAAGTGTGAGACAGGGTTTCACTAAGTTGTCCAGGCTGACCATCAAATACAATCCTCTGCCTCCCAAGTAGCTGGGATTATAGACCTGTACCTCAAGGCCCAGCTAAGCACACAGTTTTCAGAATCTCAAAAATCACTTCAATCCCACCCTTAACACAAAAAGATTCTTAAAAAGACACAGTCAAACAAAAGTATTTGGAAATTTAGCATTCCTATTAGCTAGAACTGGCAATGGTAACTTCTCCAGTCAACACTCCAAATACTTTCCAGATTCTTCTTATATAAAACCCAGCAGATTTCAGGATTCATCCAGTAAGAGAGGAAGAAATTTTCCCTGCCTTAATGGGGGCTTATGACCAACTTCCACAATCAGTGCATAAAATGGAACTAATGTCTCCCAGTTATCTTTCCTCAGTCTTTTTACCTCCAAAAATTTAGATAAATGAAATTATAGGCATGGTGGCTCAGAAGGCTGAGGCATGATTGTTACAAATTCAAGGCCAGTCTACTTAGTGAGTTCCAGTCCAGTTTGGGTTTGGGCTACATACAGATGTCTAGAACAGAAAGAGTGGGGGGAGGGGGGTGGAGGAAGGGAAGGGAAAAAGAGGAAAGAGAAAAGAAAAAAAAAATTAAATTATTCCCAGTCTCAGAAGTGTTGGGAAGAAAAAATATGTAATTAATAAATATCTGAAAATACCTCTGAATTTATATAAGCAAATCCAAGTGATAAAGTATAACATGATAAAGAGGTTATACATACCTTTACTTTTCCCTGAAAAACAAAACAAGACATTGATTACTATACATTCCTTCCAGTCGTCCCTTCCACTGGTGCTACTCTTGCATGAAAGTAAGACTTTGGTGATTAGTTTTAATGCATCAGTAAAACTGGTCAGGGAAACGCCCATGACAACTACCCAGCAGTGACATGGTTTGTGTATGAATGGCAAGCCATTCATAAGGACTTGGGCTGATTTGACTGGCAGTCTTCTTCACATCTATTATCCTAAAGCTATAACATAATTCTTATTAAAGGTCTATAGTATTGTTTTGAAACCTCTAGACTGACATTTTAAGATTGAACCTAGGAGTATTTTCAAAGACCACAAAATGCAAATTATACAGCAGTTTGTATACAGTTGCATATTTACTTTTGAAATATCATTTTGCCCATTTGTCTTTAATGACATCATTGCTTAACACATACTCATTGCAAATGTTTTTTTTTCAAAGACTAGAGGAGGAAATGTTAATAAAATCTATAATCATAGAACTGTAACCAAAAGTGAATATGAAAGGATGAGCTGGAAGAGGGGAGAGATGAGCAACAGGATACCTCCAACATATAAGCAGAAAGGAGAAAAAAACAGGGGGAAGAGAATGAAGAGGAGGACGGGTGGAGAGGGTAGAAGAGGAATCAAGAAAACAGACTGTATTAGAAAATGCCGTAAATTTTTTGAATGCTGAGAAAGAAGACATGATAAAAAGTTATCCATAAACTCCCATTCCCCAAGATAAACACCATTTATATTTTGGTAAATATAGATAGAGATTCCATTATTTTTATGAAAATAAACTATGCTGATAGACACTTTTGTCTGTACTGCTGATCACCTTTAAATGAGTACATAGCAGCAGTATTTATGTCTGTGTTCTACTGTGTGGCCATGCACAGGTCATTTAACCAGTCCCCTAATGATAACCATTAAAATGTTCCCATTTATGTTTAAAATAAGCTAAGGTGCTTAATTAATCAAGTCATAATGTGAGTTCATAAAGATCATCTATCTGTGAATTTGCACTTTAATATTAGATCAACAGTTTCCACTGAGTCACCACTTACAACTCTGTACAATCCTAAAAGCCTTGTCTAAAAATGTTCTTTACTTCCTAATCTAAGAAAGATGAGTCTGCCAGCACTCAGAGAATGATGTAATCTCATCTCTTTACAGGAAGAAATTTATATTAATTGACTGTATGAGATCATCACTTTTTCAGATAAACTAAAAAGTGAAAACCTAACATAAGTGCTAAAAATGCATCCAAGTTTTATTTTTATTTTTTATTTTTTGTGTGTGTATGTGTGTACCAGGGCATCTAGGGATATATGGGTACTGGGGATTTGAACCTGGGCCAACAAGGTCTAACAAGTACCTTTAACCACTGAGCCATCTCCCAGTCCCATGCATCCAAAATAAGTTTATAGCCAAAGAAAAAACACCTATATTTCCTAGGAAATTGGGCTGAAGTGGTTTATTCAACAGAGCATTCTACCTGCTACTGACTTAGCAGGGCCATTTCAATTTTACCTTCGCTCTGGGACCTACACAATGACTACCACATAGTGCAGTGAATATGCCAGAGACAAAACTATTCTATGGGGAGAAAACATTCCATTGGCAATTTATCTAACAAATTACTTCATATATTGTGTCGGGCTCCATATTGAAACAAATGCAATCCATATCCAAAGTACCAGGACATATCTATTAACTAGAAGTATTATGGTGTATCTATGTGGTATGTCTGTATCTAGAAGTACTGGGGTATATCTACATCTAGAAGTGTTAGGGTATATCAGATATACATACATACATACATACATACATACATACATACATACATAGATGATAGACACATAAACACACTCTTCTCTCTCTCTGTCTTTCTCTCTCTCTCTCACAACAAAATGATACTACCAGAAAAAAAAGTTTCATGAGGGAAACAAACATGGGATAAGAATACTTCATGGGAAGTGAGAGCTTACTTCTAATTAGGAGGACTAAGTAAAAAAAAATGGAAGGGGTGGTGAGAAGGCTTGGTGGCTAAAACTGCTTGCTTGCAAAGCCTGCAGCCTGGGTTCAGTTCCCCAGCAAACATAAAGCTAAACCCAAGGCACACCCAGATCCACAAGTAAAAAGAAGCTAATGAGTGTGATGGCACATGCTTTTAATCCCATCACTCGGGAGACTGAAGTAGGAAGACAGCCATGAGTGTCCAGGCCAGTCTGGGCTACAAGTGAGTTTCAGGTCAGCCTGAGCTAGAGTGAAATCCTGATTCAAAAAAAGTAATTAAATAAATAATTTTTCTTTTTAAATTGAAAAAGGGAGTACTAGGGACAGATCTGGAATGCAGACAGAAGATGAAAAATGCTAATGAGGTATAAGGAAATGAGGCTTATAATCATGCTCCTCACAGATAGAGATAGAATGAATCTTAAAGTTAGTTACTTTTACAGTCCTGGGCATCAAACCTAGGGCCTCACACATGCTAAGTAAGCATTCTGCCACTAAGCTATTTCCCCAGCCCACATTTTTTAAAAAAATAATGAAAAGTGCCTTGGATACTAATTTATCTGGAAGAGGAACAAAAATTGAAGTATGTAAACATACTACTTAATGTTTC
>PVHP010016337.1:16308-36172 GCA_004024765.1 Zapus hudsonius | reverse complement strand
TATGACCTGATGATTCTTCCAATCTCATCAGGATCAGTTGTGATTTCACCCTTGTCATTTTTTATTTTGTTAATTTGGGCCTTCTCAGTTTTTCGTTTGATTAAATTGGCCAGGGGTTTGTCGATCTTATTGACTTTTTCAAAGAACCAACTCTTTGATTTGTCTATTTTTTCAATTGTTTTCTTTGTTTCCAATTCATTAATCTCAGCTCTGATCTTAATTATTTCCTTGCATCTCGAGCTGATTGCCTCATTTCCATAGCAACCTTGTGAGGTAGACACTTTCACTATCATCTCTGTATCATATATGGAGCATGGGCACACAAAGGTTTCATTATTGTAACCTAGTTCTATAGCTGTAAGATCATTCAGAGACTGGAGGCAATAAGTCTGACTCCAGAGCTTCTCACTTCACCTGTACTTTAGGATGTGACTTTAAGTACACAGCATCAACCATCATTCAAAATATTCCAGTGTTACCTCTACTAAATAATTAAATACTAAGTCATAACAAAAATTGGTTCAGTCTGGAAGTTTTGTATTGGGAAGACAGAAGAAAAATAAAAATAACTATTTTTTTTTACAAAGTTTGCAATGACTTTAATCTTTTCCTTTTTTATTTATTGTTCTCACTATTGCTTGTTTTTGTGACCCTATGAATAGTTTTGTTCATTTCAGAGACACATATCTTTATATATAAAGTCACATCAAAAGTCCCTAAGTTGATGTTGAAGATGATAGGTGTTTCTAAATGTTTATTGCATATACACATTTGCAATCTAACAACGGGAGAAATGGATGTGCTCTATTGATTACACTGGTTCTGAGAACAAAGAAATTTCACTTTGAAAGAAAGCAGCTACTCCAGCAGGGATGTTCTGTAACTGATCTCTTTCTTGGTGACATTGGAATCATTTAGCTTCCAGCAACTCCAGCCCGCTGGGTTGCAAGGCGCCCTGCTGTTCATGTCCTTCATGCTGCTAACTTGTGGATAATCTGTTCTAGCCAGTTAGATAGGCATGGCTGGAAATGCTTTCCTTTCAATTTTGACAGGTGTCAGCAAACAGGGCCAAATAATCATCAGGGAATCATGGACATATTGTTGAGTGTTAGTTCCCAGTTAAGCTTTGTGTCTCAGTGGAATTTATTTTAGTATAACATGAAGAAAGAGGTATAAAATTTATTTCTTCTAAACCAAGGCAAAAGTTGTTATTTTCTTATAAAGACTCTCTGTTCTTTCTAACTTAATGAGGGTCAAGGAAGTTCTTCTAGAAGGCAGTGTTTAGAGAAACGTTGGAGAAAAAAGGACTATATTAGGTTTTTAACACCGTGAAACTCAATTTTCTCTTCTGAGAAATGAATAATTTTGAGTTCCACCTGTATGGTATTAGGAAAGATGGGAAGTACAGCCTTTTGTATTTAAAACATGACAACTGCTTAAAATGGATTTGGTGGTCAGGGGTTTTGTATTTCAGAACTGAAACCAATGCTTTTCTAAGAGAAATGGAAAGAATTTTCCCTCGTTTCTTCTATGAAGCTTGCCTTATACTAACAGCAAAACCAGACAGAAATACAACAAAAAGGAACCATGTACCAATATCACCAATGAATACAGATGCAAAAATTAATGAAATACTAGAAAAACAAATTTAAAAAAAGATTTTAAAAAGATCATTCACCTCAGTCATTTGGCTTCGTTTCAATCAATAAATGCAATGCAGTATATTAATGACTCAAAGACATAAATCCAATGAATATTGCATAGATACACAAAGGCCATTGGTAAAATCAAACATTCCTTCATGATAAACACCCTGGAGTGACTACAGATGGATAAACACTACCTCAAGATAATAAAGGCTAGGTATAATAAAATTGTAACCAATATTATACCAAATGGAGAAAAAAAATCAAAGCACTTCCACTAAGAATAAAAAAGGGTGTTCAGTTTCTCCACTTCTATTTTTATCTGGTGCTTGAAGTTAGCCATAGGATTAAGATAAGAGAAATAAATAAAAGGAATATGATTTAAAAAGAAGCCAAACTATCCTATTTACACATGATATGATTCAATACATAAGCAACCCTGGAGACATGACCAGAAAAATCACTACTAGGTCTGATAAATACTTTGTCTAAGGGGCAAGATGCAAAATTAATTTACAAAAATTAGTAACTGGCTTATATTCAAATGAAAACCTAGCAAAAGAGACTAGAGAAAAAATCCCATTCACAATAGTCTCAAAGTCAATACCTGGGAATAAGTCTACTTAAGAAAGAGAAAGACTTCCACAATGAAAATGTTAAAACACTATGGAAAGAAATTGAAGAAATACTAAAAAAAAGGAAAGAAATTGAAAGATACCCAAGTTCATCAATTAGAAGAATGTCATTAAAATGTCCATCATATCAAAAGCAATCTACAGAGTCAATGCAAACCTAATGAAAATTCCAGTACCATACTTCACAGAAATAAATGAAGTAATCTTAAAATTCAAATGGAAAAACACAGACCTTGGAGAGTCAAATCAATCTTGAGCAAAAATAATACTGCTGGTTGTATCAACATACCTAAGTTCAAGTTATAGTAGAAAGCCATAATAATAATAAAGAAATAGCCTCTTACTAATACAAAGACAGATACGTAGTCCTATAGAATAGTGTAGCAGATATAAGGATAAGTTCAGGTAACTTTATTTACTTGATGTTTTACAAATATGCTAAAAAATGCACACTGGATAAAAGGCAGCATCTTCAACAAGTATTTCTGGGCAAACTAGATATATTCTTGTAGAGGAATGAAACTTCAGCCTTATCTCTCCCAAAACAGTCAAATCCATTTCAGGACCTCAACTTAAACATGAAACTCTGAAACCGCTATGGGAAAGAGGAAGGGAATTCATTCAAAAATATAGGCATAGCGAAAGACTTGCTGATTAGCACTCAAGAAATAAGGTAAGCAATCAGCAAAATGAAACTCACGGAACTAAAAATCTATTGTAGAGCAAAACATCGCATCAGTCAAGTAAAGATATATATAGCTCACATTTAATTGGAGAAAATCTTTGCCAAGTACATCTTTGACAGATGATCAATATCTAGAATATGCAAAGAACTTAAAAATTAAATAAGAAAGAAAGAAAACAAACAACCCAATCAATCCAATGGACAAGGGAAATGCCTCTGCTCATCTAGACACCCCTAAGAATACTCACTGGCTCATATCCACACCCAAGTGTTCCTAGCAATGTCTTTGAAAATAGCTATGGCTTATGAGTTTATTTAGTTTGTGTCCTCTAACTATAAAATCTTTATGAACTGTGAACACATGGAGCTTGTGGTAACCTAAATCTGTATATTAAAGCCATAGACAGTCATATGTAGTTCCAGATTCATCGCCTATGCCCTGTGAGGTGAGAGCCATGTTTTTTACACTAACAGCTTATTTTGTAATAGCCATGTTTCAAGAACATCGTAATGGAAACTGTATGATAAAGGACAGCAAGCTTCTGAGAGAGCACCATTTTGGCACAGTCCACATGCACTGCTGTCTGTCTTCCTTTACTCTCCTGGAGCATTTCATATGAGAGGTGTAAATCCTACAAAGTTCTAGAATGTTACACTAGCATCCTTCTGAGAGGGTTATGGATCCCGATAAGTTGCCAATTTGTAGATATACAGACATTAGCAGATTTGGAGGTCATTGAAGGAGAAACACCTACTCCCATCTTCTTGATAACACTGACTAGGGAGAAGAAAGCACATTTTCTCCTCCATGGGATCTATTTGAACAAGAGAGGATGGAAACAACAGGGCTTTAGTATAAGGCACATCAAAGTATAGCCAATTTTTCCTGGCTTGAGAAACTAAAAATGACAATTTTCATAATATATTGCCTTCAGAGAACCTTTCCCAATTATGCTTTTAAGCACTATGTATTGATTACTTATGATGTAATAGGTTTTTCTTTTTTTGCCAGTATGTTTGTCCATATTTCCACTGATAACAGCCAGTAATTTCCCTGGAAGTTATGTAGTATATGTGTGTGTACACAGATATGCTTTTTCTTCAACTCTTTCTGCTTGGATAAATATCTATTTGAAAGAAATTCCAACACACTGTTTGTAACAGTGACAATTGTTGCACTCACTGTGTAAGGTGCTTTGTGATTGCTTCTGTCTGCCTAGGCAATTACTTCCAATCTGGGAATCCCTCAATGCCATTCTCAGTTAAGGCTCTCTCATTTTAAATGGATTGATATTTTCAAAAATTCCTGACTTAAATGGGTGGGATCTTGCTCTCAGGCTATCTTTTCTATTGCCCAAGTGCATTACAAGAGATTTCTATTTATTGGTGCTGTTCTCTTTAACAATTACTGCTGCTGTATTGTATAAGACATTTTATTAATTGAAATATATAGCTTAGAACAAGTTTCATATATAGGACAAAATGAGATGTTTAAGATTGTGTAGTGTCTCAACATCTCAAATCTCATCATAGAATGAACAAATAAAATAGGGAATGAAGATCCCTCACACTAGGCACTAACCTCCCTTCCAATTCTGCCCCCTCCACCTTGAGCCCTCACACCTCTACCACCTCCCTCAGCTGCTCACACTCGAAAGCCATGCAGGCCAATTATGTCCCAGGTTAGCACCTGGCAGTTTGTATACAACTCAGGACCCCTCTGGCTGGGATTGGGAATCAGCCCCACTTTGCACTGACCTCCCTTTTGGGCCCGTTTCTGTAAGCCTCCAAGCCATTGCCAACCGAGTAGAGACAAAGAAGGGGAAGAAATACAAGCTAAGAACATAGTGACAATCTTCACTAAAACAATAGAAAAAAATTCTAGATCTTAAAAAAGAGAGGCCCATCCAGGTATAGGAGGTACATAGAACACCAAATAGCCAGGACCAGAGAAGACATGTCCCACCTCACATTATAGTTAAAACAATAATGACAGAAAACAAAGTGGTAGTACTAAAAGCTGCAAGAAAAAGCAGCTTATCCCTTTTCAATAATATCAGAACAGAGATTAATTAACTAGAAATGAAAACTGGTTCTTCAAAACAAAAACCAATCAGTAAATGCCTGGCCAAATTTATCAATAGGTAAAGACTTTAATCAGCAAGATTAGAAATGAAAGAAATAGTTGTTAAACAGATAAAAATGAAATTGTAAGAATCATCAAGACAGATTTTAAAGTGTATATTCCATAAAAACCATATCCAACAAACAAAACACTCTAGGCTTCTAGGCCCAGATAGATTCAATGCTGAATTCTCCCAAACCTTTATCAATGAACTAAAGCCAACATTTCTCAAATTATTTCACACATTTATTTATTGAAAAAGAAGGAATGTTTGCTGACTCCTTCTGTAATACCAGTATTAATACCCAAATCAGATGGAGACACAACTAGAAAAATATAGAAAAAATACCCCTGATGAACATAGATACAAACATTCACTGTAAATTTCTTACAAATTGAATCTATCAGCCCATCAAAAGTGTTATCTACCTAGGTCAATTAAATTTCACCTCAGGGATGAAAGACTAATTCAACATATGGAAATTAATAGACATATTACATCATGTAAGCAGACATAAGGACAGAAATCACTCTGGTCATTTCAATAGATGTGGAAAAGGCTTTTCGCAAAATGCAACATCCCTTAATGAACAAAACACTAGAGAGACTAAGGCTGGAGAGATTATATCTTAAAATAATTAGACCTTGTCACAATCAGCAACACTCTGCTGGGATGTATCTTCAAACCAGGCACAGTTTATGGGAGGGAAGGATTTATTGAAGCTACAGATCAAGGGGAAGTTCCTTAACAGTTAAAGAGGCTGGCCCCCTTTCACAGGTTCAAACAAAGAGAGAAAGACTTCATCACCAACACTACACACACACACAACAGCACAGGCAGGGGCCTAAGGAGAGAATTCCTTCACCTTTAGCCTTAGGATGGGGTCTTGCAACCCTTTCTCAGATTTAGCAGCTTCCTGAGTCTCTGGAATTACATTCCTATATGGCCCACACAGGAAAGGATGTTTACTTCTAGCTCCTTTGAGCTTCTTTACATCTTACCCCTTGCTGAGAGGCTGCCTTCCTGTAAACATCTTCAGAAACCCACCAAAGATAATTAAAAAGATCAAGTCGACAACAAAACCTAACCATCACAGAGCTATAGACAATAAACCCAAGGCTCATGTTATATTAGTGGGGTAAATCTTGAAACATTTGCACTCAGGTCTGGAATATGACAGGGGTGTCCATGTTCACCACTGGTGTTCAAAATAGTACATGAAGTCTTAGCTTGAGCAAAGAAGAATATGATCTGGAAAGGAGGAAGTCAAACAAGCCCTATGTGCAAATAATATGACACAACATACAAATGACCTCAAAGAATCCAACAAAAAACTTGAATAGGTGATGATTTCTGTCAGAAAACTGGCAGGATATAAGATCAGTTCACAAAAATCAGTAGCTTTTATATGCATTAATGATAAACATACAGAGAGAGAAATCAGGAAAGCAATTCCATGTACAATAGCCAAAAAAAAAATAATTATCTTGGAATATCCCTAACTAAGGAAGAGAAATACCTCTACAATGAAAACAAAAACAATAAATACAAAAATTAAGATCTGAGAAGATGGAAAGATGCTCCATGCTCATGGAGAGGAAGAATTAAAATCATAAAAATGGCCAACATATTATAAGCAATATATAGATTTAATGTAATTTCAATCAAAATACCAGCATGATTCTTCACAGAGATAGAAAAAAAAAACAGCCACAAAATTCAAAAGTCACAGAAGGCCTCAGATAAGCAAAAAAAATAAAAAAATAAAAAAATAAAAAAAAATCTCAGTACACACAAACCTATGGCTGGCATGGTTTTAGGCCTTAAAGGGAAGTTCCTAGTGTTTCTTTGCAAAAAAAGGAGAGGTTAAGCTTGTCAAAAAGCTTCTAAATGTCTATATTTATCCTCTTTGATCCACAATACCCTATTCTTGGCTAAAAATACTTTGCCAGTGAATTCCCATTAAAACAAACTCAAATTTGATACAAACCAAAATAAAAACAAAACAGAAAAGTGCACGATGTAACAGAACAAAACTCTAACATATGGACAGAAGACTACTAGAAAAAAAGGAGTGAATGAAAGATAAAAAGAAGCATTTGAAGCAAAAATGAGCAAGAAATTTCTGAAATCAATGCCAGGTCCCAAAACATAGGTACAGAATGCAGAAAACAGTCAGCAGGGTAAGTGCCAAAGTCTATCAGTCTGTAGCTTGATAAAACAAAATTAACTCATCAGTGTGTGGGGGATGTAGGGAAAGCACTGTGAATGGGGAGTTTACAATAGTATTATATAGATATGGTAAAAAGAATTCATAATTAATAATTTGAACTAAGAGCTAAGGAAATAGAAGATAGCAAATTAAAATATGCTGAACAAAAATTACAATGGACATTGGCAAACATAAAAGCAGGAAAATTATATGGAAAAATCAGTAAAACCAAATCATTTTTCTAGGAAAAGATGATTGATAAGATCAATAAAACAAGTTCAGATAAGAACTGAAAGCACAGATGTCACCACAAATACTATGGACAGTAAGAGATACTATGAACTACTATGACCACTAGTTTGAGATTATCAAGTGTTTTCTGGCTTCATGAAAGTTTATGCTAAAGTCTACAAAACAGAAGATAATCTGCCTAGTACTTTATCTTTTAATTCAATCAAAATTATCATTCATAATCTCTCAAACAGAAAACAAAAGGCCTATATAGTTCAATGATGAGTTATTCTTAAAATTTAAAGAAGAAATTTTATTAATTTTCTTGAGACTTTTCAGAAGATAAAAGTAGAGAAAATATTTTCTAATAAACATAGGCAAAAATCATCACAATACTAGTAATAAATAAAATTCAACAATATTTAAAAATAATTATAACCTGAAACATTGTGGAATTAATTTCTAAGATTGAAGATTATTTTCAACATTTGAATTTTATTATTATATTCTCTCATATTGACAGAGTAATAAGGAAATCATATTAATACATGTAGAACTAAAAGTATTTGACAAAACCCATTTTCCTGATTAAAAAAAAATCTTGGCAAAGTAGGAATAGAGGGAATTGTCTTGAAACTAATAAAGATCATATATAATAAACTTTCAGCCAACATTCTTAATAACAACAAGTTTTATAACTCAGGTTACATATAAAGGAAGGATACCTCTTTTCATGAATATCCTTTCTACCACCAATCAGTCAGTCCTGACAAGTGCAATAAAGTATGGAAGACAATAGGATACACACATATACATATATATGGAAGACAATAGGAAAATAGGAATATATATATGGAAGACAATAGTGTGTGTGTCCTATTGTCTTCTTATATATATATATATGTGTGTGTGTGTATATGTGTGTCTATTTGGAGAGAGAGAGAGAGAGAGCATGAGATGCAGCCACATGAAGACATGAAGATATGCAGATGTACCCTACATTATAATGGAGATCTCAGGATGTTGGAGATGCCAGGACTATGGAATGTCTCTCAAGGAATGGTGCAGGCTTGGGGCAGTTCTTTCCCAAGAGAGATTGAAAATAGCAGAAATGGGGGAACAGATTTACCCAAGGCTTCTGTAGACAACACTATTTCACCAGGAGTCCCAGATGTTGAACATGGAGATGCAAGATTTGTTGTTTTCCCTGCTGGGCTTCTTTCTTCCTTGGGTCCTATCTTTCCTTGCTAGGCCATTTCTTCCTTTTGGAGTTGTCACCTTGCAGCTTCATTGGAAGTGGGACTTGAGCTTTGATACTCTAGGTCTACTTGCTGGTCTCTCTGCTTCCTCTGCTGTACCATGATGCTGGCTTTCTGCATTGGCCTGCATGTCTTCTCTGCCACCATGGACTCTGTGCTTTGGAACTGTAAACTGATTTAAGGCCCTTCCTCTCCAAAAGCTGATTCTGGTTGTGTATTTTGTCTTGACAATGGCAAAGTAACTCCTATAGCCAGCAATAAATAAGAGGAATTTTAAACAAACAGTTCAATACCATTAGTAGTTGTAACTCCTCAAATGAAATAAAAAGGCTTAGATTTAAAAAAAAGTGTACAAGTCTGTATTAGAAAAATTAAATATTTTTTTTAGTTCAGAGCTTCACTCCAACACAGGCTGACATAGATCTCACCGTCACCTAGGCTGTCTTTGAACTCACAGGGATTCTTCTAGCTCAGCCCTCCATGTGTTGAGAGTATGTATGTGAACTTTCACGTCTGAATTAGAAAAGAAATCCATGAAAGTTTTATGAAATAACTTTAGATCTAACTATTTCTTTGTTAATGGATAAGAATATTAATTTTATCAAGATGTCAATCCCTTACAATATGGTTTGCCACTTTGATACCTAACTGTCCAGAACCCTAGTATGCTATTTTACAGATACTAAGACTGATTGCAAAGTTGGGATAGTGAGACAAAATAACTACAACTCAATCTGCTTTACTTTCTGATTTCAAATATTATTATGAGCTATAATAATCAAGACATTGCAGCACTGGAGGCAAAAAAGGAAGAGAAAGGAAAAAAGGAGAGAACAGAATAATACGTCTCGAAAAAGTCCCACAAAGAGAGCATAGCTTTGACAGAGAAGCAAAGACAATCAAGAAAGAAGAGATCATCTTTTAATAAAGTGACATGGGCAAACTTGTACATCATTTGTAAAAAGAAATAAATATAGACACAGATTTCACATTTGTTCAAAAGTCAACTCTACGTGGATCATAGACATAAAATAATTTCTACAAAGATTCTAAAAATAACACAAGATACTCTTGCTGAACTTGAATTTGGTAATGAGTTTTTAGATCCTGCACCAAAGCAATAAGCAATATACTAGATTTCCGTAAAATCAAACTTTATGCTCTATGGTAAATAGATAAGAAAATGGGAACTTGTACAGATTGATTAAAAATAGGTTCAATAGGCATATCTGATAAATATGTGTTTTATTATTCAGAGTGTACAAAGAACTCAACATCATTTTAGGAGAGAATGACAAAAAATAATGACCTATTACTACACAGTAAGATAGGAAGATTCCAGAAATGCTGCCAAGGCTATACAGAAACTCACTCATTGTGTTGTGATTGCAAACTGGCATAATCACTTTGGGAAACATTTTGAACATTACTTATAATGCTAATCATTTAGCAGTACATAGAAATGGTTTATCAAGATGTTTAAAGAGGGACTTCAGGCACATCCTGCAACATTTAAAGCCAGTTTGAAAAGGTTACATTTTAACTGTATGATGTTCAGGGAAAGCAAATCTCCATAACATGCAAACAGATGGTGCCAGGACTTTTAACTACCCACGTCCCTAGAGCATATGAATCTGCAAATTATCACGTAGGACAGCTAATAGGGATTGAAAAGATCAAAGAATATACTGGTGTCCTGCATGTTGGAAACAGGTGGTCACTTCTTCAAAACAAATCTCAATGGATTTTCATTTCCCTTTCGGATTGTGAACAGAGAAATAAGTCTTGTTATACCCACAACCACAATGGAACCCTGGTTCTCTCAGGTCTGGGCTTCAGTTTCTGCACAAGCACTAAATAATGTCTGGTGCGTGGGGAAGAAGAGAACGTTTTTCTGGGAATGTTTGAAAACTGAAACTATAACTTTGATTTTTTTCTACAAGAAAACTGTGTGTGAATGTGTGTATTTCACCACACAGGAGTCTGGTGCAATATCAAAGAGAGAATAAATCCATTGAGTTTCTAAAAATAGAATATATAACTTAGATGTTGAAGGAGTACCTTTCCTAACACAAGCATTAAACACTCCCTCCATGAAATTAAATTTATGGAAGCAAGATGGCCCAAAGAACATTTAAGCTTGGCAGACAAAGAAACAATTAATATACTTGACAGAACAGGTAAGATATTTCCTAAGGAATAGAGAGCTCTAGATAAAGGAGGCTAACACATCCTTAGCCTGACTAAAGTGTACGGTAGCATATGCAAAAGTTTCTTTGGCTGGCTAAGATAAATGTTTCCCTTATCGGATGATACAGATCTTTGAGGCATATATTATTGTATAATATTTTGTTAATAACCACAATGCTCTTACTGATTATAGTTCAAAATGTTACCTCAGACTTAAGAAAATGAAAGCAAAGAGCTTACACACAGCTGATGATGAGACCCCAGACCAGCTCCCAGGATGAAACCAAGAAGACATTTTATGGGCCTGTGATGGGTCTCCATTGGAGAAATCTTAACTTCCATCCCCAAAGTGACATTCTTATCCAGCTCAAAGCAGTCAGAGGAGCATTGCTCCTTAACCAAGGATAGGAAGGTTATAGGGGCTGCCAGTGAGATAGCCTCATTTTGCAGGCAGCTGGTCAGGGTTACAAGCCACCAAAGAATAAGCAGATGTCTGTATGGTCTGACAGAGCCAACAAGCATAGAGATTTTATAAGTCTAGGAAACAGAGTCTGGGGACTAAAATCACAACAAATCCAAAAACAAACCAACAACAACAACAAAAAGAAATAAAAATAAAGACCACAACCCTTTCTCATGAAACTCTCCAGCATGTTGGCTGATCAATTCAAAGTAACAAAGTCTCTCTAACTCTTCTCAGGCTTATAAGAAGCCCTATTACATATAATTAAAGGATATGTAATAGGGCTGCACTCCAACTTGCTGCCTAATTTATAAACCAGCACTTTTATTCACTGAAACAGTTCCCCACCCCTTAATCTACAAAGAGTGTCAAATCATCAGCCTATCAGAAACCCTGCACACTTTCAAAGTACTCAATCTAATAAACTGAAACTTGGTGCATAATTGTCATCCCTAGGGTATAAAAACATCTGATCCAAGTAACTATGTGGCTACCAGCTCAGGACCCCTTCTTCTTCTTGGAAGCTGTTTTGTTTTACTTTCAGCTTATGCTTTTCATTGTAATAAACCTTTGTATAACCTGAACTTCTACTGTGTCTGCACTAGTCATCCATTCCAGGTCACAAGACAAGAACTCATGAGGTATTAGCTTAGGACTTTAGTCACTCTAACCCTTAAACTAAGTCCATCAAAATCTAAGAAAGGCTTTTTAGCTCATTATCCAGAGGTATTGTCCCCTCAGCAACAACACACAAAGGGTGGGGGTAACTGGCTTCCTCTAGAGCAATACATAACCCCCTATCCCACGGACTGATCCAGTATGCTCACTGAGGAGGGTCCCCAGTGGGTTGGGGAAAAGAAGGAGGGAGATGGAGGTACCATCACAAGATTTGCTCATACAATGTGTTGCGGTCAGCTTTCTAGTTGCTGAGCAGGAGAACCCAAACAAAAGCGGCTTGTGGAGGAATGGGTTTATTTGGCTTATGGACTCGAGGGGAGACTCCATCCTGGCAGGGAAAATGACGGCATGAGCAGAGGGGTGGACCTGCCACAGCACTGGAAATAGTGGCAGGAAGGTGTGCCAAATACTGGCAAGGGGGAGCTGGCTTATAACCCCCATAAGCCTGCCCCCAACAACACAGCTTCATTGAGGTTGTAAAACCCAAACTGCCATCAGCTGAGGATCGATATATCAGAACACATTCAATTGTTTGTGGGGGACACCTGGATCAAACCATGACACAATGTATCTACTTATTGAAAATAAATATGTTAAAAATTATAAGCAAAACAAAACAAAGCAAAAAAGCTGAATGCCATGACCATATTGCACACAATTTTACTGCATGGAAAAGAGAGAAAAGTGAGAGAGTATTCTCCACTTTTGATGGAAACATGATAGAAATTCATGACCACTGCACATCAAATCACTACCATAGGGACAATCAGTTTCACAGCCTTTTGAATTGCAACTTATTTTTTAAAATATTTATTTATTAATTTTCAAGCAGAGAGATACAGAGACACAGAGAGAGATAGAGAAAGAGAGAAGGAGAGAGAGAGAGAGAGCACCAGGGACACCACCTTGTGGGTCTGGCTTATGTGGGTCTTGGGGTATTGAACCTGGGGCCTTAGGGACTGGAGGCAAGTGCCTTAACTGCTGAGCTATCTCTCCAGCCCCTGAATTGTAATTTCTTACTTCCACTTCTCAAAAGACAAGACTCTTTAGCCTTTTCTGATTTCACATTATTTCCTGAGTGTTATAACTTCTTTTACTAAGATTTTATAATTCTAGTTTATATTGTTATTCTATATCTTCTTTTATTTCCTTAATTTCATCACAATTTATAAAAGATTGCAAAGTACACAAAATAAACAAAAATCCTGAGAATTATAGAAAAGTGAAACAAGCTGAACAGTGGTATTCATCTTATGACTATGCTAGGTATACTAGAATGTTATCTTGATCACTGAATAATTGGAAATAATATATAAGAGTGTTTCACTATTGCTCATACAAGGGAAAGAACAGTTAACAGGAAATGTCCAAGAATAGTGTGTGAAGTTATCAAAATAGAGGGAGATGTTAGAAGCAAAATTCAACTCATCCTAGCCATGGAAACATACACAAGAACATCATACCTAACATTGACAAGAAGTCAAAAGTTACACAGGTAAACAAGATCCACACATCTGTGCGGAGTAGTAAGCTACAGCAAAAATGTAGATTGGATCTTTCTTTAGCATTTCATTTTAGACACATGTAGACATTTATTACATAATTATCCAACAAACCAAAATTTTTTTTTGGATTTTTTTATTGTCCACAATAAGTTACAAAATTTAGTGGGCAAACAATGAGTTGTTGTCCCCAATTCCCTGCTGGCCTCCCCTCCCCACTCCGCTGGATAACCTCCTCCATGGGTCGCCTGGATCAGTCCTTGTGACAGGGGACCATGGATAGACTAGTAATCAGCCAGGTTCTCCTGGCCGTACCTCTGGATAATCTCCCCCAACATGGCTCTCACAATCTTTCCGCCCCCTCTTCCACTCAGTTCCCTGAGTGCCACAGCCATTAAACCAAATTTTGAATTCTTAGAATTGACAAAAAATAGAAAACAAAAGCTGTCTTAATAACATAGAAAATACAACTGTGACACAATCACACAGAAAGTCCACATGATTCACAAAAAGTATATAACCTTGGTAGGACACAAAGTAAGACGAAAAGTATTGCTAGGAATTCAAGGTCAGCCTAGTCTACGTGGTGATAATCCTGTTGTATAAAAAAAAAAACTACTATTAAAAACGTGAATTTTTCAACACTCACATTGTTGATGCCATAGTATTACTGTTTTAAATCTATTAAGTATGTTTTAAAAGATGAAAATCAATGTTAGCAACTATGCAATACTTCAAATCTACCCTCTTGGGTGTTCAAGAGAATATTTATGTAATTGTACCATCATGAAATAAAGGATAAAGTTGAGCTATAATACTAAATAAATGATGGAGGAAAGGAAGTTGTTTTTTAATATGTAAGTTTTCTGGTTCATAAACAAAGGAGGAATGGTAGAATTAGAATAAGCAATGTATGTAGATGAATCTTTTCAAATCCTAAAAACTAAGTATAATGAGATCTAACAACAGATGCCCGGGTGTGCTGTATTATTTTCATATAAATACATACATTTCATACATTCATTTGTGAGCATTTTGAAGCTGATACTCATGGCTCTGTAAGTCTAAATTAATTAATTATGGCCAAAGTACTGACAGGAAGGCAACCATGTTCTTAAATTTACTTGGAGACGCTTTTTCCAGCCTTGTTGTAAAGAAAATCTTGGACAATTTTGGGAGGTGAAGAGGGGCTAGTTAACCACAACCCAGCAACAGGGCTAAATTAGGATTGCTGAAGACAAAGAAGCTGATGTCATCAAGGAGCTCTGTCACAGACTGACTGAAACCACTAGCAACTTTTCCTTCTCTTCTCCTCTGTTTTAGCTACAAATTTATAAATCTTTATTTGACTTTGACCTTTATGATAAATACTTCTTTAGTACTAAATATCTTACCTGGGCCTTATGTAGCCAAAATGCTTATTCTTTTTTTAAAATTTTTAAAAATTTATGTCTTTTTGTTTGTTTGATTTTTGTTTTTTTTTATTTATTCATTTTAAAGCAGAGATACAGAGAGAGAGAGAGAGAGAGAGAGAGAGAGAGAGAGAGAGAGAGAGAGAGAGAGAGAGAGAGAGAATGCATCAGGGCCACCATCTTGTGGGTCTGGCTTATGTGGGTCCTGGGGAATTGAACCCAGAGCCTTAGGCACTGGAGGCGAGTGCCTCAACCGCTTAGCCATCTCTCCAGCCCAAAAATGCTTATTCTTAAAACTGCATTTTATGGGAGTGGAGAGATGGCTCAGCAGTTAAGGTTCATGCCTGTGGAGTCTGATGACTGAGTTCATTCCCTAGGACCCATGTAAAGCCAGATACACAAAGTGGTGCATGCATCTGGAGTATGTTTGCAGTGACTAGAGGCCCTGGTGCACCCATTCTCTCTCTCCTTGCAAATAAATAAATAAATAAATAAATAAATAAATAAATAAATAAATAGTATCTTTTTAATTGCATCTTAAAGTGCTTTCTTCACAATCTGAACCCCCACCACGCAAGCACACACACACACACACACACACACACACACACACACACACACACACACACAGCCAAGCCAAGCTTATGTTGAGGATTCAATAAGGACAATTGACTGACTAGAATTGAATGATTTTACAGAGATGAAATGTTGCAGTTCAGAACCAACATTAACGTGGGCTATCTTTAGCCTCCCTGTAAACATTCATTGTCCACTGCTGTATCTAACCTAACATCCTTGTGACTATCAGATAAAAGTTTCAGAATGTACTAGCTTAACAGATCAGTAGCTTCTACTACTCTGAAAGCTAGGGATGTCATTACATAGCATCTGAGATCTATGATGCTTCCACCACTTTGCTGTAACCTGCCTACCTGTTGTTCATGTCAGTGTGTTTTTAAAATGCCCATGAATAGAAAGTTTTGTGTGATTTGGGCTAGAGAGATAGTGGTGAAGAGGCTATGCAGGAGACCCGAGGGAGCCCGAGGCACCCACACAAATAGCTGGGCATGAACATGTATGTCTGTAAACCCAGTCGAGCAGTGAGGAGAGACTGGAGCATTGCTGGGTTTGTGAGAAAGGCAACCCCAGAATCAATGCTATCCTCTGTTTCAATAAAAGACGCAGATGAGCTATGGAGAGGACATCCCATGTTCTCCTCTCATGTCTGCCCACACATGGGTCACATGCATCTGCACACAAACACAACACATACTGTACTACACACATGTGCAAAGAACAAACTTTTTTTCAACTTGATGTAACTGTTTCCACATTGGCCAAGATTATTCATATTTAACTAAGAATACATTAACTATCATATTTTTTGATGTGAGAGTTAGGTTTTGCATCACTATAACTATTTCATATTTTCTAATGAGTTCCTGCAGAAATTTTGCTTCCTTTTTTCTGGAAATTGAGCTTACATGAATTTCATTACAGTCCTTTGATTACTGTGGTTGCAAAATAAATGTTTATTGGCTGCATTTTTATGTCTCAAGTATCTTTTTTGCTACTACATTTTCCTGTTTTGTTTGTTTCTTTGGTGCTTGGGGTGGTTTCTTCAGGTGCTTTTGTGCCCTGTATCATTGGCAAACTAGGTGACTCTACCCCACAGAGCCACCTGCCCAGCTGTTTACAATTTTCATTGTAACATCTATGCATATGTTTATTTGCAGGAACTATATGCTTAACAAGGTTAGAATTCTATCCTTAATATCAAAGAGACCAACTGTAACTATTAGCTTGGAAACACCTACTGACTAAATGAAAATATACTTTGCATTTGTTTTCTCTAGAAAACAAAATATTTAGAAACATTTTTGAAAATGTTTTATTCTTAGGACAGAAATGCCATACAAAACAGTGACCAAGCAAGAAGTAACAAGAAGAATATTTCAATAGCTTTCATTTGTTCTCTTGTTTGGGGATTTTTAAAAATGGTAACCTTAGTAAAGGTACTGATTCCTCCTTTGACAAACATGGTTTAAGTAAGAATTAACATGCAGAATCAACCTAAAATTAATGAATATCCCTGTTCATGGTTTTGGGTATACCATCACGGCAGACAGGGCTATATACCTAAATAGTTTCTGTCATTATCATAGATTCTGACAAGCTTATCAAATTGTAGAAACTAGAATTGTTCAAGCTTATTATACATATTTTACTTCACCGTTTTTAAAAATATTTTATCTATTTGCAAGCAGAGAGAGAGGGAAAGAGAGAGATAAAGAGGAAGAAAGAGAGAGAATAGGCATGGCAGAAAGTTAATAGCTGCTACAAGTGAACTCCAGATGCATGCACCATTTTGTGCATCTGGCTTTCCATGTGAACTGTAAAATTGAACCCTGATCATTAGGCTTTGCAGCAGGGACCTTAACCACCAAGCCCTCTCTTTAGCCCTACCTAGTAGTTTTAAACCTTTTGAATTGACCCTTATAGTGATAACATTAAGAGAGAGAGAATATAATTTAAACAAAAGTACAATGAGGTGAGGCAAATCCTAGCATCTGGAGTCTGAAGAAAAAGATATGATTTTAAAACTTGGCTATTGGAACTGAATTGTGGGATGAAGTTAAAAACTAAGGAAAATATTTGAATTTTTGTTGATTGCTATCTTGTCACATTCCGTTTCCACCCTTTTGAATTTCCAGGTAAGCCTTGGTCAACAAGAACTCCAAAGGTAGAATCACTTGGCATCCACACATGTTGCTCACACCTGTGGGCTCCAGCATTGACTGCAGAGCAGATGTTCCAGAGAGCAGAGCAAAGAGAGCAGCAGCGCAGCTTGCGTCCTTTCTCTGACAATGTGATTGTTCTTTCATTCTCTTTCCCTCAGCGGTTGTGAAAGAAAGATAATTAAGAATGATACCTATTTTCTCTATGTGTCCCAGAGGAAAACAATTTTGGAATGTTTACATATCACAGTTTCAATCATTCTCCATCTCAGCCTAAAAAAGGCTTTCTACTGACTTCTGCAACAATCTGTATTTTTGTAAATGTTTCATTCCACATTCAGTAACTTTCTGTGTAGCAACATTTTCACTACCAAAAATAATAGCTTATTATGCTTCCCATGTTGTTTCTATTCTCCTTAATTAATTCACAGTAATATTACATGATGAAGTCAATTTTTTTACTATGATCTACCTCATTTGAGAGGAACATCAACTATGCATAATAGTATTTGATTCATATCAATGATTTTTAAAGTGATTTTAAAAGTACTTATTCATTTCATTGTTTTATGTATCTTCTATTAGCTCTAGTAAAGCAAAAACTTTTGCCTTTTATAATCCCGCATTGGAAATTATATTGTGCTTCATTAAACACTCAAATAGTAGATATAGCAAATTAAAGCTAAACATACCTCACTGTAACCACTACAGCTCTATCCCGGAATTTTACATTTTTGAAAAATAATATATGCAAAGGGATATTAACATCAAACCTGAATCATTTAATTTTTTTTCTTTGTTAGTTCTTTTTTTTTCATGTAGGGCTGGTGATTTAACCTAGAGACTTGCCCATGTGAGGCAGGGGTCCCACAACTCTGCTTTATCCTGAGCTTAACGTCATTTTTAGCAGAAATTAAGCAATTCACAGCCCTTGCTGATTAAACTTTTATTAAGGAACAATTTAATAAATCTAAAATGATGTGTGATCAAAGTTGTCAATTTATCAGAACACTAAGGTTAAAACTGTAACTATCAGGGCTGGAGAGATGGCTCAGCAGTTAAGGCACTTGCTTCCAGTGCCTAAGGCCCCTGGTTCAATTCCGCAGGACCCACATAGCCCAGACCCACAAGGTGGTGGCCCTGATGCTCTCTCTCTCTCTCTCTCTCTCTCTGTTTGAAAATGAATAAATAAAATATTTTAAAAATTTCTAGTTTATATAAAAAAGAACTGTTGCCATCAATGGCATAGAACACTATAGTACAATGTCTTGCTTATAGCTAAAAACACTTAGAAAGACATACATGTTCGCTTAAACCTACAATACAGATTAAATTGAATGTGTTTGAGAAAACTCAAAGGTAAATACAGAGTTGCAAAATTATTGTATTATACAGACTAGAATAATATTTGTGCAAGAAGTGAGATTAGAAATTGTCCTATAATTATTTCTATATTAATATCAGGTGAGGGAAGATGTGAAATAAATCATTCAAGACTGATAAAATAGCATAAGGATAGATATACTTTAAGGAATTGCAAATCACTTCCAGGAAATATCAAGAAATTTGCAATTCATGAGGGTTGGATCACTACCTCTCAATATATTTCCTTCGAAGGGATGACTGGCTTGTCACTTGTTTCAGCATGACTAGTAAAGCTTCTGACACAGCAGTTTCCTTGATACCATCTATGGTCATTTTGAAGTCCTTCCCTTTATGTGAGCCTCTCAAGCCAAAAGACATCAAATCATATGTAGTTTCATGTCCAGTTATCCTTACATTGTGGCATTTCCCCATAACAATTTTACCACCTCAAGTGGTTGCAAGTTAAGTCTAATTGAGTGATTGGTAAGGGGACCCATAAAAATCCGGATTTAAAAGGCGAAAGAGAAACATCTGCACAACTTTATTTGTAGCAGCTCAATTCATAATAGCCAAGAATTGGAATCAGCCCAAATGCCCATCCATGGAGGAATGGACAGAGAAACTGTGGTACATTTATACGATGGAATTTTACTCAGCTGAAAGAAAAAAGGAAATATCGAAATTTAGAAAAAAATGGTCTGACTTTGAGCAGATCTTACTAA
>PVHP010016337.1:0-16208 GCA_004024765.1 Zapus hudsonius | reverse complement strand
GCAGACTAGAAGAAAGAAGTGTGACGTTATGAATGTGGGGTAAGGGACGGGGGGGAGGGGAAGGGCTTAAACATGAGGGTAAAGCATATTAGGTTCAAAAACATAAAATCCTTTTGCCTGCAAAAAAAAAATCCGGATTTATCCTAGTGTGGAAAACAGAGCTTTCCTGGACATAACTGGAGTTTGCAGGGTCGAGTGATACAGAGAAATAGCTGGAACAGGGAGAGAACTGCAAACATCTACAGCAGTTCCCTTTGAAGACAAGGCTGATTACCAACCACCATAGCCATGCAGTCAACTTCTGCAGATGAGGGAAGGAAATATCTAGAACCTCATGTTTCTACCTGTCCCTTCTACCACAGAGTACAGGAAATAAAAGGTGAAGATAATTAGCCTCTCTGCTCCAAACTAAAATCCTAGGAGCGGCATCTTAGAAGCTTAAACTCTTCCTGCTACCTACACCCAAGTATAACACTCAGTAACATTCACAGGAACACAAAAATTATCCAAATGAAAGTATGAAAAAATTCACAATTTCTGACTTCCAATAAAAAAATTACTGGGTTTGCAAAACAGTCATACAGTGCAAACTATAATGGAGATAAGGACTCAATCAAATGTGATTTAGAAATGAGACAATTTTAGAAACAACACATGGGTACACAATAAAAAAGTAACTGGATTCAATGTATTCAAAGTAATAACTGAAAATACAGAAGATAGGTGAAAAGCCCCAAATCCATCATCTATAAGTACAGCTTACAAGCATTAAACACCGCACAAAATGAGACAGGGAAACTGAAGACATATACATAAGAAATAGCCCAAAATAAAAATCATGGAAAAAAAAACCTTAAAATAATGAGCAGATCATTACAACTGATGAAATCTACTCATAATTGGAATCCTCAGGATAGAAAGTAAAATGAAAGTAATAAAAATCATTGAAGATATTTTTTTTCTATTGGGTACAACCTATAAATCCACAAGTCTAAGAAAATAATTAGACTCAAAGCACAAAGCAAGAGAAACTACAGGAAACCTGTCACAAAAACGTTGATAAAAATAAGTGATGAGGATGGAAATTTAGGTGGCAGAGAGAGAAGGTGCTCAGAGTCAGGAGATAAAGGTCAAAGTATTTCAACAATTTAAGTCAGAGCACAACAATTTTACAAGGGTGCTGGTGATCTGAACTACACTCTTAATGTATGCATAACAAGTGCTTTATCTTCTGAGCTATCTTCCTAGCCACTTATAATAATTTTTAAATATTTTTAAAATATTTTATTTATTTTGGAGAGAGAGAGACAGAGAGACAGAGAGATAGAGGATAGAGCAATGCAGGGCATCCAGCCATTGCAAATGAATTCCAGACATATGCGTCACCTTGTGCATCTTACTTTTTGTGGGTACTGGGGAATGGGATTTAGCTCATTCTGTTTTGTAGGTAAATGCCTTAACCACTAAGCCATCTCTCTGACCCTTAAAATATTTTTAAAGTGTGATAATAGCAAGATGATAGTTCAGAAAAAATACTTTATCCAATAAATGAATGTTATGGTAGAAATGAAGGGATGTCCAAATTCATATTTAAACATTTCTGAAAGCAATGTATATATAGTGGTGCATGGCTATAATCCCAGCACTTGTTGCAATTGAAGTTTTTTTTTTTTTTTTTTTTTTTTTTTTTTTTTTTGTGGGGGCGGGCAGTTTGGAAGTAGGGTCTCACTCTAGCCCAGGCTGACCTGGAATACACTAGGTAGTCTGAGGCTGGCCTCAAACTCCCTTTGATTGCCATACTTTGTCCTCCCTAGTTCTGGGATTAAAGGCATGTGCCACCATGCCCCACACATTTAAAATTTTTACTTCATCTCGTTTCTCTACCTGCAGAAATAACTAGTGGCCAAGAAACAAACTCTTTTGGGTTAATGTAAATTTCCTCTAAAGCAAATACACTGTCATCACAGTGAGGCAGCAATTCCAGTGGGGAGGCTGGGGGTAAGAGCAGGGTTTAAAGTTCCATGTGCCTCCTCATAAAGGATTTTACTCGTGTAGGGCAAAAGAGAAGGAAATGATTTCTCCTGTAATCAGAACCAGCATGGAACCGAGGCTCTCCACTGTAGGGAATATATCAATTAAGAAACCTTTCAAATGAAATACCTAAAACTTGGCAGCAATTTTAAGCATTGATTTTTGGATGCATGTAGATATCCTGGTGAAAGTGAAGAGCTCTCTGAAGTGGTTGTTCCAGCAATTTCTGACTGAATAATAAAAGAGACATCCCCATTAATGGGCTTGTTAAAATTTACATTGATAAACAGATAAACTGCATATGTTATGTTGGAATGCTAGAAAACCATTTTTGGGATTGAGAGTAGCTTAGGCATCATGGTCTTCTGATTAAACATATAAAAGCTATGTATTAACACCTCAACATGTGGAAAACAGTGGTGCAGAATATACAGCAATACGTGAAACTACACATATCTGAACTGGAATATTATGAAGCATCATTTAGATCAAAATATCTTTCGTATTTTCATTAGTCTACAGTTCACTAGGTATACTGATAGTCCCCAGAATGTGATTAATGCTTAACCCCATAGACCATAAGGTAGCAATATAAAATACACATATCCACATAGATATATGTATTCCTAAAAATCAAGCATATTTTTAAAAATTCAAATACAATAATCAAAAGAAAAGTACTGTAAAATAAAGGAAATGCCAAGCATGAAGGAGACATGATCAAAATAAAGAAGATAGTACAATGGTTAAAAAAAATCACTTGCCAGGAATAAATAAAACTAATAAACTTTTATAAATTTCATTCTTTCTCTTTACGACAAAGCAAGAAATAGTATGTGGGTAATATGTCACCATCATTGATACAGAGCAGAACAAGTAACGAAATCTGGAGATGATATAGACAAAGTTAATACAAGTGGTGCGTATGCTGTAGCCATAGAGTGGAAGAAGTCAGGAGTAAGACTCAAAAGAGCTTAGAATTTAATCAGAAATTACTTATAAGCAAAGTTTGTGACATATGTGTAAAACACTTTATTTTTTTCTTATAAGCCATTCAATGAATATCACAGTCATTGGATGATTACATATTATGCAGAATTAGAAATTAATACAACAGTTAGAAATGAAATATACTCAAAAAGGAATACCTAAGGGCCATGAGAGTAAGTGCTTGTGTTAGTCTCCATATTCTACCTCATGAATGATTTCTTCATTAGATTTTCCTTAAAAGCTATTGTTTCATTAAACATATATATATGTTTGAGATTGTTTTAGTTTCAACTAATAAATAGCTATATATTTATTGGGTAATGTGTTATTGATTATGGATACATTGAGGGATGATTAACAGGTTAATTCACATATATTCCATATTTATCTTTTCTTTGTTGTGAGAATATTTTGAATCAACATTTCTGGTAATTTTGAAACCTCCAATATAATATTATCATAATGTACAAATTAAGCTTTGTGTTCTTATCAAAATACTCCTCTTCCGAAGGATCCTTCCCTGCAAGCGTGTACTAGATGCTTCAGTGAGTTCAGCATTCTTTCATTTTGCATATAAAAGAGTTCATAATAAGTGTTCTATACTTGGATTTTCCTCTGTATTTATATCTGTTATTGGAAATGATGAAACTCCCTTTTAAAAAATTTTATTGATTATATACAAACAGAGAAGAGAGAGTGAGAAAATATATTCTTTTTTAACATTTTTATTGGCTTAAAATTATATATATTAACACAACAGTATGCTCAGTATCATAGGGTATTAGATATAGCCATTGAATCCATGATGACATTCCCTTTAATGCATTAGTTATTCTCCCCCGCCCATGACTCTTACATTCTTTCCGCCCCATCTTCCACAAATTTCCCTGAGTCATAGTGGGCGATTTTAAATTTTGCATAGTTCTTAGGTTTGTAAGAGACTCTAAATTTGTGTTTTGGACAGTTTTGGGCACCCTTGGTGCCTCTCTCTATTGACCTTCCTTAGGTTATCTGCTTTGCTGTGGGAATAGATCCTTAGAGGTTGTGTTTAGACTGAATATCTGTCCTTCCATTGTGTAAACAAACTGCAGTTCATCTAACCATCTGCTGATGGGTACTTTGCTATAGTGAACAAGGGAGTGTAGTTGGGTCTTCAGCAAACTGATTATAATTCCTTTGAGTATATTTCCAGTATAGGGATTGCTGCTGTGGTGGTTGGAAATTAAATGTTTCCCATAGTCTCTGGTATTTTTAATTACTATTAAACTACCTAAAGTCTCCTGCTGGTGGAGCTCTAATGGAGGAGGTGTGTCCCTGGGGGTGGATCTTGAGTTCAGCTCTAAGGTGTTCAGAGTCAGCTTCTCCTTACTAGTGCTTGCTGATGTCTCTCTGCTATGGGTGTTTGATGAAATGTGCCAGATTTTTTTTTCTGTCATGACAAAACTTCCCCTGGAATCTGTAAGCCTACAATAAACCTTTTTTTTCTTTTCATAAGCTGATTCTGGTCAAGTGTTTGTCCCCACACAGGAAGGTAACTGTAACAGCTGGTTTATGGTGTTCTTGAAAATGGATGTGCTAAGTTATAATTCCATTACTGGTGTGCAAGAGTACTCACCACCTTTTCTACATCTTGTCAGTGCATCTGATCTCCTTTGTATTAGCCATTAGCATATATGAGTTGATAGGTCATGGATTTAATTTTAATTTCTTTAATGATTAGAATGTCGAACACTTTTGGGGTATATTTTGCCATTTCTGTGTCTTTTGTTAAGTTTTCAAGTCCTTCGCTCATTCCTTAAATAGTATCACATCTTTCTCTGAAGTTTGATGCATGAACGTTTCATTTATTAGACCTTTATCATACTGTGGCTGGCAAACATTTTTCTCCATGCCTGTATTTGGGGTTTCATTCTGTTAATTGCTTCTTGTGTTGTTCAGAATATTATCAGTTCGATATGATCCATTTATTTTATGTTTGTTTTTCTTGTTTGTGCTTTCGGAATCCTGTCCAAGAAATCAGTGCCAGTCCATGTCATGGAGCATCTTACGTGTCATCTGGAATTCACAAACTGCTTTCTTCTTTTCCTGTTCCCATTTCCTTCAGGTAGCTTGTTTGTATCAGGTCTTAAATTTAAGGTTATAATCAGTTTTGAGTTGATTTTTTTGTATAGGGCAGGAGTCCAATGACCTTTCTTGGGCATGTGTACAGATATAGATTACTGGTTACTGAAAAGATAATCCTTTTCTGTAGTGTGTTCTATACATGTGCAGAATGTCAATAGAATTTTTTAAATATTTGTTTATTTAATTGTTTATTAGAAAGAAAGAAGTAGGCAGATAGAGAGAAAGAAAGAATGGGTACACCAATGCCTACAGCCACTGCAAATGAACTTCAGATGCATGTACCACCTTGTGCATCTGGCTTTATGTGGGTAGGAGGAATAAAACTCAGGTCCTCAGGATTTGCATGCAAGCACTTTAACCACTGTGCAATTTCTCCAGCCTGACAATAGAATTTTTTTTGAGAGTGAACTAATCTTTTGCAATGGAATTCTCACAGTATTATCATTTTTAAATTTGATTTAATTCATTACTTTATTTTATTTTTTTATCATTTTGTTTTATTTATTTGATCGGGAGAGAGAGAGAGAGAGAGAGAGAGAGAGAGAGAGAGAGAGAGAGAGAGAGAGAGAGAGAGAGAGAGAGAGAGAGATTGTGTGTGTGCCAGGGCCTTTAGCCACCATAAACAAACTCCAGACATGTGCACTGCCTTATGCCCCTGGCTTAAAGTGGATGCTGGGGCATCAAACCTGGGGCCTTAGGCCTTGCAGGCAAGTACTTCAACCACTGAGCAATCTCTTCAGCCACTATCACTATCACTATCACTGAATGACAAATATTGGCTGTCTTAAGATACCTGACTATTGAAAGTTCAAATCCACAAATTTCAAATTTGTCTGGTCTGGATATTATTAATTTTGGTAAGACAATTATATTTTATTACATATATTTTAAAGTTCTTATTTTTTCTATATGTTTAGTGGAAATTTTTTTGAAGAAATTCTGTGATTTTTTTCCCCAGATGATCCTGGAAGTATGTTAGAGATGGAAAAAAACTATTTGTGTAAATCTTTTGCCATGTATCAGCTCACTGATAATATGCAGTGGTATGTTATACTACTTCCTCTATTTTTATATATGACCTCAGAATTACAGTATTGTTTAACTTGAGTGTTGATAGCAAAAAGGTCTTTTATGTTCCACATCCTCATGTAGCGGCAGAATTGCTAGCTTCTAGTTCCTGCTCTATTTTTTTATTTAATGATCATATCCTGACTTTCAAGTTCTGATATGCTCATGCAATGGTGCTACATTTTACCAAAAATTTTAGATATTGCATGATAAAATTTCATATTTTTAAATTACTAAATTTCTTAAGTGTTTACAAAATAGTAGTAACGATCTGATCAAGGTTATTGGATAATTAATCTACTTTCCTGAATTATTTTGAAATAATCACCTAAGTACACTCCATTCTAGAGATAGATTTATGGTTTATTTAATTTCTCAAAGTCATATTTTGATCATTAGTTATATTCATTGTAATAACTTTGTAATTAACATTGAATTAAATTTCCACATTTTCAAGGTACAATTTCCAAAGCCAGTTTAAGATGCAAAGAGGATTAAGTAATTTTTTTTCTCTGTTGTATACAGCTAGATTTTTGTTTGTTTTAAAGACTTAGACAGATTCACTATGAAATATATTCTACCAGCATTGCTATTTGGAAGAATCTATTCTTCCAAGTCTCCCCATTAGTGAGAATAACTAAGGCTCCATAGTGATGCTCTGAGAAAGATAATGCACAGTTGTCAAATAATTGAACTAGAGAAATCAAGTTCAAAGACTTGGTTACCATGACAACTTATTTAATTGAACATATTACCTGGGTAATTCAGAGGCCATATAAAATATACTTCGGTATATTTTCTACAGCACATTTTAAAGAGTAACTTGAAAAACAGTGTTCAGATTCTCGTGCATTTTTAAAAATGTTTTCCATGTATAGATCATTTAAGTCGTATAAGAAGAAATGACTGAATTGTATGTGGGTCACTGTTTAAGACAATGAAGTGTACTTTTTAAAATATAAAGTTACCTGGGATAACACAATTTGTATTAGCTAGCTACATTATGTGTATTAAAAGACACATTTTAAAACATAACATTTAATTATAAAATGTTATTTGTAACTCTAGATTCCTAGCATATTCAATGCAACTACTTCAAGGCCCCCTTTTAATAAAAGGTTAATTTTGCATATAGTCTAAAAACACAATTAAACACATTCCATCAGAATGTGTTTATGAATGTACTTGACTGTGAGTTTAAAATATGAAATTAGAAGTTAATCAGCACACATATGGTTGTCAACAATGGAGCTTAACCTTTGCTAAAGTAGCTGACTGTCCTGGCTCCTGGAGCCCCTGATAATGAAGGCTTCCTTTGGTATCCATTTGCTCAAGCAGGCTCTACCTATAGGCACTTACCTGCATCAAAGTGGGGTAACGGGGAATGCAGAGTGAACGTTCGCTATATCTGTCCACTTAAAAAATTCAGAGAAATTCATTTGCATCATAAAATATAAATGTAAAAATTTTGAGTTCATGAGAAAAATCATTTGTAAACAAAACCTGTGCTTTAATAATGAATCAAAAGTTAGGGTAGTTTTAGCTCTGAGGCCTTTAGAATTTGTGAACTTGGGTGGGGGAAAGAAACTTCTGAACATTAATCAGCATCTTCTTTAGACCAAAGGTAAAAGGCAGCCACTGAGAGTTGAAAAAGAGTACCTGTAAGACCTTACTAAGCTATGACAACCCATAATTCAATCATGTGTATGTCTCTGTATATATATATATATATGTATATACATACACACATATCCTTTCTTATATGGGGAACTCTATATTAGTATATTCATTTTAATTTTCTCACACAATCCTAATTATTTAACCAACATGGTAAATGGTATACTTCTAACTGTAAAATAACACCTTCACAGACACACTTGTAAAAAAATTACTATTAAAGTAAATCTCAACTATTTAAGTTCTGAAAATTCAATTTTTGGAAATTCCTTTATAAAGTAGTTTTGCAGTTGCCAGCAATATAAAAATCTTTAAACTTTTAAGCTTATATTTTACAATTCTCCAATAAACTATTTAATAGAACTAGAGTGTCCATGAGCTACATCTTTATTATTCAATACAACAAAATCTGAAGTAAACTCCTTCCAAGGTGACAAACTTGCACATCTTCATCGTGAACTGCTAGGTCAGATCACTTGGCAAATGATCTTGTGAGTGAATATGCATGTGCTAAACTGAGGTTCCATTGATGCCCACTGACATGGTAGTTGGATTATTTCTACCTACATCTGTGAACACTAAGTTTTCACCTTTGATATCAATTTAAAAAACTGCAGGAAATGGGGATTTAGAGCAATATGCACCGGATCCCATACTCTTGGGCTTCCAAGGAAAGATACACTATGCAAACATCTGACAGGGAGGCTACTAAAAATAGAAACTAGGTAATCCAGAAGGCTGTATATTTGTTAACCTACACTGTTCTCACTCTCCGATGGAGATTGTGTTTGTATTTTTCAGGATATAGCAAGTGAGCTGTGGCCCATATAACCCTACCACCTGATAGCAGGCAAAAAGCTGAGATCTTGGCAAGAATTGAGCCACCACAGTCATATTGTGGAGGATCCATATGGAATCCTGCAGAGAAGGTCGGGAATAACAAGGGATCCATAGCCACAGCCATTCAACCAACTCCGGATAAGCCAAATGTGTTTGTGTTTTTCAGGATGCAACGAGAGAGCTGTGGCCAATCTAACCCTACCAACCCACAGTAGGCCGATGGCTGAGATCCTGGCAAGAGAGGAGCCACCACAGTCATATCGGGGAGGATCCATAGGGAACCCAGCAGACAATGACAGATGAACAAGGGACCTATAACCACAGCCATTCAATCAACACAGGATAGGCTAATGAGACAGAAACCAAGGATTTTCGACACAAGGACCCCTAAGCTCGCAACATTAAGGCAGCCTTAATACTCACCCACCATGACTCAGGGAACTGAGCGGAAGAGGGGTGGAAAGATTGTGAAAGCCGTGGTGGGGGAGATGGTACCAGAGGCATGGCACCCATCAGTAACAACACACTTGGGCCAGGAAGACCAGGCTGAGTACTAGGATACCCAGGATTCCTTACCACAAGGACTAATACCGACAGCCCACGGAGGAGGATATCCAACTGATCAGGGAGGGGGGGGATTGGGGAATTTGGGATAACAACTCATGGTTTGCCCACTAAATAATGGAACTCATTATGGACAATAAATTTATATTTAAAAAAACTGCAAAAGTGTATTCCAATATTAGATAGCCTAGCTAAGTGGTTAAGGCAATGAACTTGAACACATTTGGGCATACTTGCACAGGTTCAAATTGCAGCTGATTTGCCCTCTGGGTCCTCAACATTTGTAATAATGTAATTCTTTTTTTTCTTTGAAATATTTATTGACCATTTGAACTTCTTCTTTTTAGAAGTCTATTGAAATCAAGTGCCCATTCATTAACTCGATTTTGTGTTTAATTTTTTGAGTTCTTTTTGCATTATAGATATTAATTTCATCACTTGTATAGCTGGCCAAGATTTTCTTTCATTATTTAGGCTGCATCCTTACTCTGTCAATTACATCCTTGCCTATGTGGGAGCTTTTTTTTTTCTTTTCTTTTTTTTTTTTTTGTCCATAATGAGTTACATTATTTAGTGGGCAAACAATGAGTTGTTATCCCCAATTCCCTGATGCTCCCCCTCCCTCATCCCAAACCAGCTGGATATCCTCCTCTGTGGGTCATCTGGATCAGTCCTTGTGACAATTCTTAAAAGTGCATTTCAGTTTATTCAAATCCATCTGACTGTGAGGATTCTTGTATTCTGTCTGACCAGTAAATAGAGTTAGTGGAACAGTAAATTAAAATGTACAAGGTGTTGAATTAAAAACCACTGTACTATGTATGATATGAAGTATTAATACCTTTAACCTCTAACCAGTTAAAAACTTGCTTAAACTATTGAGACCTAGGGAGGGCATCTCAGGTCTGAGACTCTGGAGCCCTGCAGCATCAGGGCTGGTATGGAGGTCCTGTGTTTGAGCTCGACTCTACTCTTGAGGACGGCCTGGAAACACTGGTTGTTGTTTGTGTGCATATTCCTTTTCCTTATAGAACTGATAAATACAACACTTCAAGAACTTGGAAAGCTTTATAAAAACATTTTATTGTACCTTATGCAGAAAAATAAAAATTAGGGAAAAATTTGAAACAGACAATAGCTATTTTCTAGGACCCTCTTTACACCTAAAGCCACTCTTAATATAGGAATACAAGGATAAATTTATGTAATTTGGGGTGTTATAAATATGAACCTATAAGTCACATTTTGAAAGCTTTCTCAGATAACAATGACACATTATTAATATTGTTGAAATTTCTAGTGCTTTTAGCTTTTTGAAAAAAAATGGCACTCTCGGGCTGAGCTTTCCGCTTGAGCTGTTTTGAGCTAGGCAGAAAAGAGCATCAGTACCCTTGGAAGGAGGGGCAATAAATACATATGCTATTGTCTCAACATGGTTTTAATATTTTCCCCAAAATTCTTAGGTGGGTAGGGTTGGTTCAGATGTACAATGTGTCCCATAGGCTCATGAGTAGCCGAGCTGGAGGGGCCGAATTGAATCTCCAAGAGACTTGTGTTATTGGTTAAGAATCATTGCGCTTGGAGTTAGAGATTGATGGTGCCCTGTTTGTTTCAAATCTTGTATTGGTCAATCTGTTTTTGCTGTGCCTCATGTTTTGCATTGTGAATGTTCTGTGCCATTATGGGTTTATTTTTGGTGTTATGGCTCAGTTGAAAGCTGCGGGGACTTAAGAGTTGAGTTGAACATATTGTGTTTATATCTTGTATGATTATTAGTTTGTGGGGGCCAGGGGCGGACTGTCATGGTTTGATCCAGGTGTCCCCCACAAACAATTGAATGTGTTCTGATAGATCGATCCTCAGCTGATGGCAGTTTGGGTTTTACAACCTCAATGAAGCTGTGTTGTCGGGGGTGGGCTTATGGGGTTATAAGCCAGCTTCCCCTTGCCAGTGTTTGGCACACCTTCCTGCCACTGTTTGCAGTGCTGTGGCAGAGGTGATGTCCAGCCCTCTGCTCATGCCATCGTTTTCCCTGCCAGAATGGAGTCTCCCCTCGAGTCTGTAAGCCAAATAAACCCATTCCTCCACAAGCCGCTTTTGCTTGGGTTCTTTCTGCGCAGCAACTAGAAAGCTGACTGCAACAGTTTTGGCTCATGACATGATCCTATGTATAACAGACCGAAAAAATAGTATCAGTAAACTCCTGAAAGTGACAAATTCCTTCAGCAAAGTGATAGGATACAAAATTAACACACAAAAATCAGTAGCCTTCCTGAATGTAGATGATATACATACAGAAAAAAGAAATCAGAGGGACTTTCTTGAGAAAAAATCAAATACCTTGGAATAACACTAACCAAGGATGTGAAGGACTTGTATAATGGAAACATTAAAATGCTCAAGAAGGAATTAGAGAAGGATGTGAAAAGATAGAAAGATCTTCCATGCTCTTGGAGAAGTAGAATTAATATAGCAAAAATGGCAATTCTTCCTAAAGCAATATACAGATTCAATGCTATACCAATAAAAATTCCAGCTTCATTCTTTACAGACATAGAAATAATAATCTCAAAATTTATTTTGAATAGCAAAAGGCCTCAGATAGCTAAATCTATTCTTAGTTAAAAAAACAAACAGACAAAAAAAAAAAAAAAAACCTTCCTCATGTGGTATCACCATTCCTGATCTACAAAGGCATAAAAACAAAAACAGCATGGTATTGGTATAAAAGCAAACAGACAGCCCAATGGAACAGAATTGAAGAGTCTGTTCTTAGTTCAATTAACTAGAATTACTTGATCTTTGATAACGTTGTCAACAATATTCACTGATGTAAAGATAGCATCTTCAACAAATGGTGCTGGACAAATTGGATAAATACTTGTAAAAAATGAAAATAGACCCACTCCTCTCACCATACCTCAAAATCAACTCCAAATGGATCAAATATCTCCACATAAGACCTGAAACTCTGAAAACTCTGAGTGGAAAATAGGAGGATAGCAGTTTGGATATTGGAACCTGTTGGAGCTGTGCTGTTGTTGGTGGGCTTATGAGGGTTATAGCCAGCTTCCCCTTGACAGTGTTTGGCATACCTTCCAGCAGCTGTAGCTAGCTTCCTGCTGTGGTGGAGGTATTGTCCACTGCACTGCTCATGCTTTTACTTTCCCTGCCATCATGGAGCTTCCCCTGGAGTCCATACACCAAAATAAACCTATTCCTCCAATCAACTTGCTTTTGGTTGGGTTCTTTTCTGCAGCAAAGAGAAAGCTGACTACAGCAGGGGCCAATTTCATTTCCAGCTCTGCGTGGGTTGCTGCTGTTTGCTGGCAGTTTTTGGTGCTGGCCACTTTTGGTGTTTGTGGGCTGGTGATCAATATCTCTGCTTGGATGTATGAGAGCAGCTTTTTCCATGACTGATGGAACTTAGTCCTGGATCTGTAAGCTCAAATAAACCCCATTCCCCTATAAATTATATCTGGTTTAGATGTTCATCCCAGAAATGTGAAATGGACTACAACACTGATTTTATAAAGACACAGCTAGTAAACTTTTTTCAGGGTCTTCCACTGATTCCTCATTAATGGAAGTGTGCTGCAAGACCTAATCTAATTAAAACCTCTAAAGCTCTCAAGTTTCCATCATCGGTATACTCAGAATCACACCTGGTCATATGTAATCTCTCTCACTGCCACTAAACTGTTAGATCTCAGCTCTTGGATTCATTTTCAAGGATCACAAAGACAGCATCCCACACTTAATCGACATAGGAGCTCAACTCTTGATCCTATCCCACAGGATCAACCTGTGATCTTTCAGGAAACTTCAAACTCCTATTCAAACAACAGCAGGTAAGACCCCTTCATCCCCTCTGCCTCTGCTGTCTCAGCATCACATGTGGTGGATTTCCTTCAGACAATCCTTTCTAACCTCTTTTTTTGTCAAAAAGCCTCAAGAGTTTACATTTCTGAGTTACTGTTTTTCAAAACTGACTAGAGGGTACCAGACTTGACCTCTTCATGGTACTTTCATGTAAACCAATCATGCATGATCAGAGACACAGCAAAATTAATCACTTTTCAAAAGTCAGACTGCAAGCAACCGAATCATAAGAAAGATGGTTTCAAAAATACTACTGAATCTCCTTCTTTATACCTAGCTTAATTCCTCCAATAAGTGTCTGAATTTTATCCCCACACACCTTAATCTAATCTGTCTGCTCATACTATTTATCCAGAACACCATCCAACAAACTATGCAGATTCATGTGGAAAATATCTTCCTGATGAGAGAAGACAAACAATTCTCTCACTCAAATACCATCAACTGATAACTGAAACAGGAGAAAGAGTGAGAGGAGCTCAACTTGTCCCCCCCCCCAAAATTATCTCCAAGAAAAAGCAGTCAGAATATAAGCCACAGAGAAAAGTCCCTTGGACCCCATCTTCCTCTTACTCTTGTCAAAGAAGTCATTTTTACTTTTTAATTTATACATACAAAAAAGCTGGAATGTTACGTCATAGGCACTCTTCCTTTTAGAGGATAGATGGTAGGTCCATGGAGATTAACCATGCCCCTGCACCCCTTGCAGTTCCTTCTGAGCCCAGATACGGGGGGGGGGGGGGATGTGTGCATCCTAAGGAAGAGAACTGGGTTGGATAATACTGATTTATGGCTTTGTAACCTGTTCTCTGCCTTTCCTCAGCCCCTGCCACTCAAAGGAATCACATTCACTCTGTATCAAGACCTTATCTCTAATTAGAGACCCTCTGCTTAAAAGGTTATAAAAGTAAGTAATTTCCTTTGTCCTGAGAGCTTCTGTTATTGACTATCTGGGATTTTCCCACTGCAGAGTTGTGGTTGTTATTCAGGAATTTCACTTAAAAATCCATGCTCCTCCATTTAAACTGAGTCAGAATCTTTATCCCTGGGCTGTCACTATTTGAGTAATTTTTAAAGCCTTTCTTTTAATTGAGAACTTTAATATATGAACCCATACTGTAATTGGAGCAAGTTCTTACCCTATTTCCTCTTTTGCTCCTTCTCCATCCTGCCTCCCAAAGTTCAGGGAACATTGCAGAAGAGGGAATGGAAAGAATGAAAAGCCACAGGACGTTGAGGAGTATTTGGGGGCACTGCCCTCCCAAAATAAACCACCTGGTCCATTCATTACAGAGATTATTGATACCCCCTACTGTTCTGAGTCCATCAATATTTTGTCATTGAGATGGAGGAGGATGAAAGGAATGAGACAATAAAACAGAGGGATGGCTATCTAGAAAGAAGTTTTCATCTTTTAATAGGACACTAATGAAAAGGACTTTTTCTTTTGTTTTGTTTTAGACAATCAATGGAAGAGTTTGTGCATCTCTTTCCTCACTACCCAGTAGAGTGTCTCAACCAGAAACAACTTTCTACTTAACTGGTTGTTTTCAAAAATGCCAGCTGTATTGAACAAATCTCCATCTTGCTACTATGGTACTCAATTGTGGAATAATAACATGTTGGCCAAAAAAATTACCCTTCCCAAGCCTCTGTATTAAAGTTAATAATATGTTTGTATCCATAAAATTAAGGTCCATCAACAGGAGCACACATTGCCATGCATTCTGAGCTGAGCCCTGGACTAACCACTTAGGGGTAGATAGAAGGGGACTATTCTTAGGAACAGAGAATCCAGGTGATGAGTGACCAATCTCCAAATGGATTGATTACAGTATTTATTACATATAGATGACACATATTTTGGGAGAATCTCCTATGCACACTACTTCATACGTGTAGTGGCTTATTTCCTGAAAGCTGATGTAAAGTCCATTACATGAAGGGTGTGGAGATTTGTTCATTATACCAATAGCCTAGCCTTTCTGATCTTCATGTTTTCTCTTTCAATTAACTTGCAGAACACCATGCTGTACATGTATAACTGGATAAAGAAGTCAAAATTTAGGTAACTAGATGCTTTCTTTCATATATGTTTCCAGTCTAGGATCCTATTAAACAGACCTGCCTCCAATCACTGGCCTTCAGAGCACATTTTCTAGGTCAACTTTAATAGGAAGCAGAGTCAAAGGGCCCAAAACAGAGGATTAGACTAGCAGGAACATTTTGTCCAAAGTTGACTTTGGAGTTTTATTTAATACATAGTGTATATGGGAATTCTTGTTACTAAATTCCCCCAAGATTGCTACTTGAGCAGCTAAACTGGCTGAGGAAGGTAAAGAAAGTTTATCATGATGAGAAGAACTAGCCTCCTAAAGTGTGGTTGTGTGTAACAGCAACTTGTGTTCACAGCTTACTCTCCTTTTAACCTGGCAGTGGAAGGAAGAAGCTAGAGTTGATAGTCAGGGGAGTCCATTAGGATCTTAGGGGCAGTCTGAAAGCAACTTTTCAGCTCAAACAGCCACAAATCCCTTCAGTGACATGCAGTCTGCTATGGGTCAGACCTTCTATGCTAGAGAACACACCCATGTTACTAAGGAAGGAAAAATCTCCTTGAGCCAAAATGTAAGAAATATTAAAGGTGGATATGAATGTTTCTAAAATAAGTGGGGTCATGTGGATTATTTTGAAAGACAAATAATTTACACCCAATGCTTATCAATGAGGGCAATATCTGCACGTTATGACTATTTAGTGAGATGGATTATTATTATCAGAACATACACTTATAATTTCATACTTATTTATTTATTGCCATGTTAGGGATTAAACTTGGAGCATGTTACATGCTATTCCAGGGACCCACCCCAAAGGTACACCACCAGCCCCAACTACTTTTGGGTAGGGACAGAGAGGAGAGAAATGGGGACCTCTTTATAAGAGTTGCTTGTACAATATATATATATATATATATATATATATATATATATATATATATATATATATATATATATATATATATATATATATAT
>PVHP010016336.1:0-36087 GCA_004024765.1 Zapus hudsonius | reverse complement strand
TGGGGGTGGGAGCTAGGGTGGGTGGAGCTGGGAAACGCCTACCGGATCACCGGGGGTTTCACCTCCTCATACACCTTTGTTAACCCTTAGCTCTCCGTGCCCTCAGTAGCAGAGCCAATAATTGATGTCCAACAGGTAAGATATAACAAAATGTCTAATGCAATCAATTTAAAAGAGCATTCATTTATTTTGACTCAGTTTGGGAGGTTCTAACCCATGCTTGGCTATCACTGTTGCTGTGGGCCTGTGGTGGGCTAACACATCATGGTGAGTGTGTGATGGAGCAAAATCACTTTTATCATGAACCAGAAAGGCAGAGAGAAGAAAGGACAGGATGAGTCCCACAGTCCCACTGGAGGACATGTCCCAGATGACCTACGGATTTCCCACTACTCCTCACCTCCTAAAGGTTCTAACACCTCCCGATATTATCACCCCTGGGACCAAGCCTTCAAACATAGAGGCCTTTGGAGGTATTCGATATCTAAGATATGACCTCATCCAAAGCTATATTTATTCCACATAAATATAATATTTATTACATAACTTCTTAATGCTTGATTTTAAAGACCTTTCTTCTAATTTCACTAGGAAATAAATGTCAAGTGTATGTGTTTGATCCTCAGCTTTCAGTTAACTACAAGCCAATGAATTGGGTACAGAATTCCTTATTCTGAAATGAAGAGTTAGTGTGAGGAATTTTTCATCTAACCTACGAATGTTTTTATAGACAACCTATATGGAATTTAAAAGATAAATATGAAAGGTCATACTATCAACAAATGGTGAAATTTGACAACTTTGATAATTTCTCTAATGTGTTTGATCAACCTAAGTATTCAGGTGGTAAACCTCTCAGTGTTGAATAACCTGACATTTACTGTCAAATTATATTATTTAGACAATGACATTCTGAGTGTATGGTCTTTAAAAATACAGATGGCATTATTTAAGAACTTTAAAGTGATTCCAGATGATCCAAGTCCATACACTGACATATCATTTTCTAACTAGGAATTGAACCTAGAGCCTTGCATATCTAGGTAAGTGCTCCACCACTTTTTATTTTTCATTTCACAACAGGATCTGATGAAATTGTCCAGGCTAGCCTGCAAACTCACTCTGGAGCCCAAAGAGAGTGTGTATGAGTGTGCCAGGGCCTCCTGCCACTGCCAATAAACTCCTGATACATGTGTCACTTTGTGTATCTGGCTTTATATGGTTAGTGGGGAATGAAACCTAGGCTATCAGACTGTGCAAGCAAGATCCTTTAACCACTGAGCTATCTCTCCAGGCCCAGGCCTTGAGTTTTCCATCCTCCTATCTCAGGCTCCTGAGTAGCTGAGATTATAGGCCCAGCACTCATGGTGAATTTTTGATTCCAACTCTCCTATAGAAAGGTGTACCACATTGAGGGCTTCCAGACAATCATCCTTCCTCATCTGAAATTTTCACAAACACATAGATTCGTATTAGAATCTTTGCCTCTAGACTCCATCACCTGCCAATCCATTCTCCACATACTCAATTACTTTCCTTTCTATTAAATACCTTTCAGTGTTGTCTCAACACCACTAATAAAATCCAAATTTCTTAGATGGGCTTTGAAGACCTTCATGGTGTTGTCCTTCCTTGAGTTCCAACTATATCAATGTCCTACGGTCTTTTTGCCTCCTGAATTTTGCATATTTTAGCCCCTCTACTAGGAATTCCATTTGTTTCTTCTGTTCTCTTATTCTCCTAACATTATTTGATGCTTTGGTTTTCTTCTTAGCTGTTTCTTCCCCCAGAAGCTTCCCTATCTGCAAGGGGGGGTCAGGTTATTACTGTTTGGTAGGTTACGTCAGGGAAATACAAGTCAAAAAATGCATTGAGATTCCATCCCCACCCCAGACAAGGTGGCCACCATTAACAACAAATGTTGTAGAGAATATACGGCTGCTGATGGGAATATGAATTAGTGTGGCCACTTTGTAAAACATTTAAAACAGAACTTTCCTCTGATGCAGCTACCCCACTTCTGGGAATATACTCTTTAAAAATCAAAGTCTATTTTTTGGTATGTGTGTGTGTGTGAGTTTAATTAGGGTTGCTTATCAGAGCATGAACAACATACCAGTGGCTACGCCACTGTCTCCCCTAGAGACCATTAACAGCCAATAGTTCTTTAGGAAAAGGTAGGTCTTCAAGATCCCCTGCCCCTAATAACTTTTAAAGGCCTACAAATCTTCATGGAGATGTGGGTCCTTTATTCATGGCATAATATTGATGGACTCAATCTTGTACAGGTAGCCACAGCTGCTTTGAGTTCGTGTGCCCAGTGGCCACATCATGTCCCCACTCCTTTCATTCCTTCAGCCCTTATATTCTTTCCATTCACTTGTTCACTATGGTTCTAAGCCTTACAGAGGGTGATATAAATGTCCTATTTACAGATAAGCACTCAACAGTCACTTATTTTCAACACTCCAACCAGTTATGAGTCCCTGAAGTAAACATCACCCACTACAAAGACAAGTGTCTCTGACCAAAGGTGAGATTAGCACCAATGTGTGGTGATAAATATAAATATTTAGAAGACAGTTTGACAGGCACAGCATGAACCTTTAGCAAGGCAGACCACAAATTCAATCAGAAAGCAGGTGGTTACCTCTATAATAGTTCTATACTGGTGGGCACATCTAGCCGGCCAAATCCATAATGTTAACTTGCAGAGTCCACAGCTGAGTAAGACTGTTGATGGCTTTTCTCCCCCAGAAGCCTATATAATACCTTCTGGCACTATAATAGCCCACCAGCAAAGAGGAAGCTTCGAGTTCAGTTCCAGCTTAATTTCTCGATGTCCTGAAACCAAAATATGTGGCATCTTCTGGAAAACGGTCTTCTTATTTAGCTCTGGTGGGCAACTATAAGGTTTGGGGGGGCCTCTGGGGACTCCCTGACAACTCATAGGTAAGTATCCCATCCCTGGTTATTAAGATTTTCTCTTCATAACCTGTGGCCTCTGGGAACAACATTATCCACCCATGCAGAGTAACTCTGTTACCAGTAGTCTCTGATGGATGTTTCCAGGTTCTTGGCATTTTGTTCAGTGAATTGGAAAGATACACACACAAAGGGTAAATTAGAAAGAAATTTTTTTAGAGAAAAGTGAGAATGTGCTGCCAAAAGGGGCATCAGGCCACCTGAATAGAAAGTACCCAGGGACTTTAGGAGAAGGAGGAGCTGGTTGTTAAGGGTGCACATTGGCTGGTTCTCTGGTTTGACTAGAAGCTTAATGTTTTATGTCACTCCTACACATGTCACTTCCCATGAGTTATGCATAAGATAGCGAAGAGGGAATTCTCCTGAAAAGCTCACTTTGGAGGCACAGTTTGACTTTCTAGGCATGTACCCAACAGTAGATGGCCCATGTTTGCCAATCCCTGATATAACTTGTGTGGTGATTTGAATATATGCCCCCATAGACTCGGGCATTTTTTTTATTAAGATTGAGTTTACAAATTGAGTCTTCAGTGGACAGAGCCCTGTTGAGAAAAAGGAGCTTTTACTGGGAGCAGATCTTGTAGTCCAGCCTTATTAGGTATGTTCAGAGCAGTTTGAGCTCTGACAGTTTTGTGGTGCTGGCTGTTGGTGGTGTCACTCTGCTTGGATCTATGGAAGCTTCTTCCGCCATTGATGGCGTTGCCCTAGAATTTGTAAGTCTGAAATAAATCTTTCCCTCCTATAAACTGATTCTGATCAGGTGTTTGTCCATCAATGCAAAGCTGACTGCAACAGAAAATTGGTACTGAGAAGTGGGGTCACTACTGTACTAAATATGACCGTGTGAATTTTGGTCTTTTGGAACTTGTGTGCTGGAATAATGGTGGAAGGACTTGGGACTCGGGACTAGAGAAGCATCATAGTGTGGTCTGTCAAATTTTATTCTGGTAAAATTTTGAAAATGCTAAATGTAGAGAGGCTGTGTTTTCTCCAATGATTATTTTTGTACTGTTGTAAAAAAAATCATGTAACCATAGATACATGAATATATAACTAGATCTCCTATTCTGTTCCATTGAAATAAATGTCTGCTTATGTGCTAGTACTATGCTGGTTTTGTTGCTATATTGAATAAGTTTGGAGTATGTGAATACTCTTATCTTGTTCTTATTTTGAGTCTCCCCCCATTTAGTATAATGTTGGCTAGTAGGTCATTTATTATCATGGGATACATTGTTTCTATTCCCAATTTCCTCAGGATTTTATCATGAAGGGATTAAGAGTTTTTTGCTTGAGATTTGTAGTTTTGTTTCATGGTGACAAGACAAAATACAAGGAATTACTTTAATTTTCTTATATTTGTTTAAATGGCTTTGTGTCTCAATACATGTTATATCTTAGAGAAAGTTTTATGAATTTCTGAGAAAAATGTACATTCTTCCATGTTTTGATGGAATGTGCTGTAGACATCTGTTAAGTACATTTGATATGTGATGCTACTTAATCCAGGTGTCTCTCTCTCTCTCTCTCTCTCTCTCTCTCTCTCTCTCTCTCTCTCTCTCTCTCTGTGTGTGTGTGTGTGTGTGTGTGTGCGTGTGTGTGTGTGTGTGTGTGTGTGTGTGTGTGTGTGTGTGTGTGTGTGTGTGTGTGTTGCTGGGATGACCTTTCATTGGTGATATTGGAGTTTTGAAATACCTCACTATAATCATGCTGGTGTCAATCTGTGTCTTTAAATCTAATAGTGTTTTATGAAACTGCATATATATTTAGAATTATAATGGCCTCTTCATAGATTGCTCCCTTATTAAGTATAAAGTAAGCTTCTTTATCTCTTCTAACTAGTTCTGGTGTGAAGCCCATTTTATCATACCAGTGACATCTGATCATCTGATATATTATTTCACTGTATGTGTGTGTGTATTTTCTCTTGGGATCCACTCAATAGTCTGTTTTCTTCAATTTCTTTTAACATACTTACAATGATTCTTTTGAGTTTTCTGTGTGAGATTTCATCTGATTCACTGTCACTAATCCCATTTCTATGGGATTAATCATTTTAAGGAGGAGTTGTGGTACTGGACTTCCCATGTTTCTTATATTACTATGTTGTGATTTCATGCAGCTGGGATTATTTTATTGCTTATAACTTTTACCAGCTGTATTTTTCAGTTAAAATATTTTCAGTATACAAGTGGTGCTAAATTTTGGTACAGTTGAGGTGTGTCATTCAGAAGTTATACCATCAATTTAGGAGCTCAAAATGCCTGGTGCAGTCTCTATATTCCTCCCAGAGTAAAATATGAACTTCAGAAGCAAACATAGTAGTGAGATATGATCACAGTTCAAAGGTTGTACTTAGCAACAGTGGTCTCTTTGGCTTCTGTGACTATTAGTGGTAAATGAATGACAATGGTCTGAAGCACCCTAGGATTTTAGTTATTAAGATTAGAGTGAGAAGGGGAAACTGTGAGTGAGGATAGGGACTCATGTTACATCAACTTTGAGCAACTGTGGTATAGACTATATGAAGTTGTGAGTTACTAAGATTAGGAAAAGGAGGAAATGAAGTAGGTGAAGATAGAGGCTAGTATTGCATAAGCTTTGAAAGAGATCAAGATGGTAAGATGCCAGAAGGAAAAGGAATGGGAAGACAGATCAATGGAACAGAATTGAAGACCTCGCTTTTAAATGGAAGTAACTTCAGTTATTTGGTCTTTGACAAGGGGGCCAACAATGTACGCTGGGCCAAAGATAGCATCTTCAACAAATGGTGCTGGAGGAATTGGATAAATTCGTGTAAAAAAAATGAAAATAGACCCACTCCTTTCACTGTGCACAAAAATCAACTCCAAATGGATCAGAGACCTTAATATAAATCCGGTAACCGTGAACACCCTGGAAGCAAAAATAGGAGGAACTCTACATGAAATAGGAGTTGGAAAAAATTTCCTGAGCAAATCTCCAGCAGCCCAGGAAATATGACAAACACTTAACCAATGGGACCTGATCAGGCTCAAAAGCTTCTGTACAGACAAACAAACCATACTCAGAGCCAATAGACCCCTTCAAATTGGGAAATGATTTTTGCCAGCTACATCTCAGACAGAGACCTAATTTCCAAAACCTACAGAGAACTCAAAAAAATTAATAACAAAAACCCAAAATGCCCCCTCACAAAATGGGGTACTGATCTCAACAGAGAATTCACAGAGGAGGAAACACAAATGGCCTTGACTCATTTAAGAAAGTGCTCAAAATCCTTAAGCATCATGGAAATGCAAATCAAAACCTCAATGAGATACCATCTTACCCCTGTCAGAATGGCAATCATAAAGAAAACCAACACAATCGTTGCTGGCAAGGATGCGGGGAAAAAGGAACCTTCACTCACTGCTGGTGGGATTGCAAACTTGTTCAACCGCTATGGAAAGCAGTGTGGAGACTTCTGAACAGAATGGACATAGACCTTCCAATGGACCCAGCTATCCCTTTACTAGGCATCTATCCACAAGATGTCACATCTCGATGCAGAAACATTTGTACAACCATATGTATAGCAGCTCAATTCATAATAGCCAAGAATTGGGATCAACCCAAATGCCCATCCATGAAGGAATGGACAGAGAAACTGTGGTATATTTACACGATGGAATTTTACTCAGCTGAAAGGAAAAATGAAATATCAAAATTTAGGAAAAAACGGTCTGACTTTGAGCAGATCTTACTAAGTGAACTCTCAAAAGAACAGAGAATCGAACACCGCATATTCTCCCTCATATGTGGTCCTTAACCAGAATAACCGTGTTCTTTATGCAGACTAGTAGAAAGAAGTGAGAGGTTATGAATGAGGGGTAAGGGATGGGGGAGGGGAATGGCTTAAACATGAGGATAAACCATATTAAGTTCCAAAATATAAAATACTTACGAGCTTACTGTAACCTACTGAGAAATTAGTGAGCGTCGTCTGGCAAGAGGGGCCATGAGTAGTAGGGGAGAGAGTCTAAGCCTGTGAATAATTAGATCAGCCTGACAACCCCTGGTTCCAACCACTGGTTCCTTCCCTCACTGAGATGTTGACCAAAGTGACTCATGAGATTCAAATAACAAGACAGAATTCTGTCAAAGCTCTTGAGTGCCCTCTCCAGGCCTGAGGCAAAACCCTGTTGCTGAAGAAACCACAGAATGCCATCGATCAGCATCGAGAGACCCTTCAACGTCCAGAACGGTATCCAGCCCCCAGAAGGCAGTTAGTGTAGTGCTGGAAGGCACTGCACAGGCTGCCAGGGGAAACTGATCAATGACAGCTGGAGTAAACAGAGACCACTGACATGAAACACAATCTGCGGTCATGAGTAGGCTGACCACACCTCCTATTGAGAGAGAACAGCGAAAGAAGAAAGGAGCACTTGTGTAATGGAGGAGCCTGGGCCTGGGGGAGACAATCAACAGCATTCAAATTCGGCCAATTTTCCACTTAGTGAGGGGGACCCCTTGTCTGGAACTTGGGATTCAGGGCGATAGGCACCAGATCCCGTACTCTTGGGCTCCCAAGACAAGTTGCACTATGGGAGCGATTGACGGGGAGGCTACTAAAAATAGAATCTAGGTAATCCAGAATTGTGTATATTTGTTAACCTACACTGATCTCACTCTCCGATGGAGATTGTGTTTGTATTTTTCAGGATGCAGCGAGAGAGCTGGGGCCCATCTAACCCTACCAACTGATCGTAGGCCGATAGCTGAGATTCTGGCAAGAGAGGAGCCACCACAGTCATACGGTGGAGGATCCTTATGGAACCCCAAAGAGAATGTGGGGATGAACAAGGGACCCACAGCCACAGCCATTAAATCAACACAGGATAAGCCAGTGAGACAGAAACCAACGATTTTCGACACAAACACACCTAAGCTCACAACCTTAAAGCAGCCTTAATACTCACCCACCAAGACTCACTCACAGAACTAAGCGGAAGAGGGGGGCGGAAATATTGTGAGAGCCTTGGTGGGGGAGACTATCCAGAGGCATGGCACCCCTCAGTAACAACACACTTGGGCCAGGAGAACCGGGCTGACTCCTAGGCTATCCATGGTCCCCTGCCACAAGGACTGATCCAGACGGCCCATGGAGGAGGATATCCAGCTGATTGAGGATGGGGAAGAGGGGCATTGGGGAACTGGGGGTAACAACTCATTGTTTGCCCATTAAACAATGTAACTCATTATGGACAATAAAAAATTAATAATAAAAGTTTTTTTAATTAAAAATGACAAAAATTGACCATAATATACAATCAAAAAAGGTGAAATGTAGTAAAAGTACTTTGGATTAAAGAAAAATCACACCAGTTGGTATTTCTTAAAAATCACACCAGTTTGGTTTTCTTTCTCTCCGTGTGATGTTTCATGAAACAAACTGCACTGATGGGGAAGCGCAATTAGCATTCCCCAGTTACACCTACATCTAGATATTGTATTGCCCTGGCAGAGCTGAGGTCAGTTACTTTTTAGAGTTTCTGGAATATCTGTGCTGAGATGAGAAACCGGGTGGTTCTAGAAGCCATTGTACCTTAGCTCACACTGGCTAGACTTGGAGCTGTGCAGGGGAGAGGCAAGTAGGAGCCCTTGACTTTAGCTGAGGTCTTGTGTTCCTGGTTTTGGCAGTGGAGAAGGGGAAGTTGTAAGTCCTTGTGTACCCATAGACCTCAGCTGGTCCCGGCACCCTGCTTCAGCTTCTACAGCACCTGCAGGGTCAGCCCGTGTGAGAAGCACTTTCTGATGGTTTCCACTAGAGTCATCTGAGCCCCTTGGTTCTGCCAGGTACCAAGAATTCTGCTGATTAACGGCAGCAACTCTTGCCAGCTGCTCCACAGAGATCTCACTTGATTTAGTAAGTTTGTTTACAGACTTGTTTCTTAGAGGAAACCTGATTACTGTGTATTATTTCTTACTTTATTGTATTATTTCTTCCATCAGGTTGAGTCTTCTAATCTGCCATCTGTACTTTTGAAGATGTAATGTTTAAGGTATAGTGTTGTGACATCAACAACTGAAGGACATGAGAAATGGAGCTTCAACTTTCTAAAGATGGCTGAGGGGCAGAAAGAACCACCACAAGTTCAGACTGCCGCTGGTGCAACCAGTTTCTTATATGTAAGCGACTGTCTTTGATGACATTCTTCCACTCCAGTACAAGAGGCATTTTAGATTGAGAATTACATTTATTTGTCATACCCCGTTTTCCTCCTTTAATCTGGATCACTTTCATGGCCTCTGTCTTTTATGTTGACTTTAAAAAAACAAACAAAAAAAGTAATCCCATTTTTAAGCACACCACTCCTCATTCTTTCATTATTTCACCTTTTAATGATTATTTTACGTTCATCAGTTGAAGATTCCATTCCTACCATTAGGACTCCAAAAGTCATCCTTGCATGTAAAAAGATGTCACTGTGGTAATGAAATATTAATTCCTATTCTCCTCCTTCCCTGCCCTCTCTTTCCTCTTGTTCTTGATGCTCAGTAATGTAACAAATGACTTACACTTCCTTCCTGTAACTAGATCAGACAGGTCATGCCTGGCCATAAGGGGCAGGGGAGACCAGAAGGGGCAGGAAACATGGATCTTGTGTCCCTGCAAGAGGGCACAATGAGTTATTGCTTCTGGTACTAAATTCCCTTGGATTCTTGCACAGGACCCACCCCCACTTTCTTCATCTCCTCAGTAGTTGCTGCTGCTTTATGACAGATCCCTGCTACAGTTTCCCTTCAGAGTTTTCAGCATGCTCCTTTGAACTTTTTTGTACTTAAGCTTTAGGACAACTGAATGTGTTAGGTGGGATTTATTATCACCATTTTGCACAAAGGAAACAGGCTCAGACAGTTCAGATAATTGTCTCCGTACTCAGGTGCTTAGAAGGTGATAGATTCAGGCTGAAATCTAAGGCTTCTGGTTGCTGGTCCCATACATCTTGCTGCATCTTTATTGAATAATAGTTTCAGATCCTGTATGTGGTGATGTGCACCCTGCATGTGCAGAGTATACTGAGATCCATCTCTTCTTGTCCCTATTAGTTTTATTTTAAATATTTTATTTATTTAAAAGGAGAGGGAGGGAGGAGAAGAGAAAGAGAGTCAGGGAGGAAAGAGGAGAGGGAGAGAGGGAGAGAGGGAGAGAGAGAGAGAGAGAGAAAGAGAGAATGTGCATGCCATGCCAGAGCCTCCAGTCACTGCAAATCAACTCCAGAAGCATGAGCCTCTGTGCATCTGGATTTACGTGGGAACTAGGGACTCAAACATGGGTCATTAGGCTTTGCAGGCAAGCACCTTAACCACTGAGCAATCTCTCCAGCACACAAGGGTGTTTTGAATAACACATTTAAGACACACTGTATTTTTAACACTTTTATGCAATGCATTTTGATCCCACACCCCCAGTTACCCTCTCTATCCCCCTCCCACTAAAACTCTTCTTGTTCACATTTAATCACTATCCTATCCTTCATGTCTTGTTTTTTATTTTGTTTTGTTTTTGACTCACTGAGTTAAATTAAAGAAGCTTTCATGATCATGGGTGGGAGATTGTTTTCTGGAGAATGGGCAACCCACCAATGATTATACCACTGAAAGACATGAGAGGTGTTGTCTGTGGATTACTTGGGGGGTCATTGTACACTTACACCCCAGTTCATCCACACAGCTGGGTGGACAGAGTCTTGGGACAGCAGTGAGCTGATGGGCATAGCCACCTGGGAGACACTTGCAGTGAAGAACTCACTTATTAGGTTGGGGAGGGTTGCTTTTATTTAGAAGGAAAAGGAGAGGCAGGGGATAAGCGGCTAGGGGATTGGCAGGGGCAGGGTGGTATGTGGATGTTTCATGAAAGGATTGGCAGGGGGCAGCTGCATAGATAAGCTAGAGGGACTCTTTTGTTGCCTGGGCCTTGTTATCACCTTCTAGCTGAATTATGTGAACTCCAATAAAGTCAGGCCTTGAATTGCCTACAGTTATCAGGGTTTGCTGGGGCCCACCAGGTGACTCGAGGTTTGGGGAGGGAAGGAGACAGCCAAAACTCCTGCTGGTCTCAGGATGAGATAATCAGGGTTTCAGGCCAGTCTCAACTTTCCTTTAACCCTGTGTCCTCCATGATTATCAGCAGGGTCCCTCAGAGAGGCACACAGGTCTATTGTCTACTATTATTTAAACTTTAAATTTGGCCAAAATATAGAAATATATTTATTGAGATATGTGCTTAGCAAATTTTAAAGAAATATATAGTTCTAAAGATTTTCCATCAAAATTAATCTGATGTCTGTCTCAAACAGCTTTTATTGGTGTATATTCATTGTACATAGTGTTGGGTTTCACAAAAACAAATTCTTTAAGGTAAATTGTATTTTGACCATACTCCACCTTCTCCCCATTCCTTTTCCCCAAATATGATGTCCAGTTGCATTCATTTTTTTCAGCAAATTTAATTCTACTTTGTATACTTCATGTCCTTTATTGTATACATGTTCATTCCCCATTCATCTGTCAATGGAGCCTTAGGCACATTTCAAAACTAGGCTACTGTGAATAGAGCTGAAATAAACATGCATGTCCAGGTATCTCTGTGGTATGTTGGCCTAGAGTACTACAGGTTCATGTCCAGAAGTGGTGTAATGGGTCATATGGCAATTCTAGTGTTAGTTTGTTTAAAGAATCTCCATACTGCTTTCCACAACAGCTGGGAGGAAAAACATCTTTTAATTGAAGAAGGCTTCATATGATAAAGATGATAACTTGCAATTACACAGCCATGAAAAATCATCACATAGGAGGACTTGGGATGCCACACTGTGGTAGAATGTTTGTTTAACTTGTTCAAGACCCGGGGAATAATCCCCAACACAAAAAAAAAATAATAATAAACAAAGATGGGTTGGAAGTAATAAATAGGATCATTTAAGTAAAGCTTCCTTATTAGTACTCATTAAAGAAAATATAGGAATACACAAAACTGTTTCATTTCATAAATGGAAAAACAAAAAGAAAGAATCCTCAATACCTTGTATGTGACCACAGTTGTTGTTAGTAACAGATTAGAACTTGGATCTCCTGGCTGCAAGTCCAGTGTTCTTGTCTGCTGTAGTGGCTTGAATGTAAATGTCCCCCATAGTCTCAGGTGTTTTTTTTTTAATTTATTTATAAGGAGAAAAAAGAGCACATGCACCAGGGCCTCTAACCACTGCAAACAAACTCCAGATGCATGCACCACTTCGTGCACCTGGCTTTACGTGGATACTGGGGAATCAAACGTGGAGCTTTTCAGGTAAGTGCATTAACCACTGGGCAATCTCTCCAGCCCTCAGGTATTTTTGATTAAAATTCCAACTTAATCCCTTAACCACTAAGATTCCTACTGATGGTAGAGTCTTTGGGAGGTTGAGCCTTGCTGTAGGGGGTCTATTTCTAGGAATGGACCTTAGAAATGAGCAATCAAGGCCTACTGTGTGTCTCAAGAGCCAGCTTGTGGTTGCTGCATTCTCTCTGCTGCAGATGTATAATGAACTGAGCCAGCCTACTCTGCCATGATGAAGCTTCCCCTCAAAACTGTAAACTTGAAATAAATCCTTTTCTCCCATAAGCTGCTGTTGGTTGGGTATTTTGTTCCAGCAGTGAGAAGGTAACTGTTACATCTACCTTTAATGATTTAGTTTTATAATCTATAAATGAAAGTCTTTCTAGCCTCTCATGTACACTGACCTAGGTATCTAATCAAGACAGACTTTTAGAAAAAAATGAACCTTGAAATAAGCAAATACTGTTTTATAAGTTTTACAACATGAGGCCTTTCCCATTTGAGACATGAGATACCTGTAGCCTCGGGTGAATAGAAGAACCAGGGTGCACGTGAGCCGCTTTGGGAAGTCACCTGAGGCTTGCTGTACTGTAATACTCAGATCCATGTCAAGTTAATTTTCACTTATGTTTCAAAGCAAAGGTTGAGGTTCAATGGGAATATGTCTGTTCAGTTATCCCAACAACATATGTATGGTGTTCTGAGGAGTAGATATTAACTCCAGAATTGTCAACATCAACACTGCATGTAATAGACATGTATGTCACAGAAGCAATCTTTCTTTCCCCTTTCAGTAGACTTTCCTAGAAAATAGATTTAATGTTTTAAAAATCCACTCAGAGAAAATGAAAAACGTGTTTTCTCTCAAGTGTAATTAAACATTCTGAAAGCTTTCAAGCTTTCATTAAGAATTTATTTTAAAAATCACAAGGAAGAGCTAGAGAAAATAAACTTTAAGGTGCACAGGTGAAGAGCTGATGAGAATTCCTCAAACACTTAGAACATAGACTATGAAATCTGAACACCTTAAACCAGCCAACCAGCTTCCAAAAGGATTTGCCCATTCACAGTGAGTGGACTCATTCAAGATCATCCACTTGGTGGCGCCCTGGCGCTGCTGCAAGAAAGAGTTTCTCCTTGTGGGTGAAGGGTGGGAGGGATTGACTTCTTATGGAGGGTTTCATGATTCTTAAACATGTGCTCAGACCGCAGGTCGTAAAAACAAAAGAGAACGAATGGCCCGTGGTTAAATTTTGTAAAAAATGGAAGTATTTGCAATTGCTCAAGCAAAGCAAAATTGGGCAGGTTGAATGACAGCTACCGTGGTGTACCTTTCACCTTGTATCTAAGCTATAGATGCCTCTGCAGATTTTGTTGCTGTTTTTCTTTATTTTTAATTTTTATTTATTTGCATTGTTTGTTGGGGGGGATGGACTTGGATCTCTTGAAACAAACTCCAGATACATGTGCCATTTTGGGTCTGGCTTTACCTGGGTGCTGGGGAATGCAACTCTGGCCAACGGGCTTTGCAAGCAAGCACCTGCAACCTATGAGCCATCTCCCCAGACTTTGCTGTTGTTTGTCCTCACTCTGTCTCATGACCTGTTTGAGAGCAGAAAAACAGCAACAGCTTCATCACAAATAGAAGTTGAGAGGCATTTTTCTCCTTAACAGATATTTATTGGACACCTGCTGTAGCCTCACTATTGGGCACCTTAAGTTAGAGAAGGCTAACATGTTCTTACCTGAGGTGTCTTGCAGTCTAGCGAGAAGACAAGATGTGTGGGAGGTAGTGATCGCTTCCCTGTGTGCTGAAGAGTCATAGCTGGAAGCCACAGTCAGGAAACGCTTCCCTGGGCAGGAGCCCATCTTGAAGAATGGCTGTGCTCTGGAGGGGCAGCACATCGGATCAGAGTGCTACAGGCCAGTGCTTCCGCCCACAACCACGGTGAGGATGGCTAGGACAGTGGATAGAGATTCCAGTTCTTGTCAGTGTGCAGCTAGACACCCCCTCCATTCAACCCACCCACTCACTGACATCTTTTAAAATAATACATGGTATTTCTGATATTGGAGAGAACATGATCTGTTGATTCATTTAATTTATAATTACATACTTGAGGTGAGTTTGGTTAACAGTGCCGTGGTAGCGCACATCTATAATCCTAGCAATCCCAACATGCAATAGGGCTGAGGCAGGAGGAGGGAGAGTCAGAGGCCAGCCTACACGACATGGGCCTTGCTCAAATTAAATACACCAAACATTCAAAAAGAATGTGCGAATATATATGAAATAATTTGATGAGTCATGAATCTAGACAATAAATTTCAAAGTTTTTGAGACTGAATCTTATAAAGTAGCTCAAACTGTCCTTGAATTCTCAATCTTCCTGTCTCGGCCTCCTGAGTGCTGAGATTACAAGTACGTGTCACCACAACCAGTTCCCAAATTCAGTATTTTTTAGAAGCGTGTGGCTCACATTTAACACTTTGGCCTTCAATTCCATACTGAAATATATACAGATGAAAATGTATGAAGTGTGTATTATGCTTTTAAAGTATTTAAACAAATAAAAACCATAAACACTGTAATGTGCTATAATTTTGATAATTTTTATTCTTATGTGTTAGGTATTTTTGCAGTCAGTTTCTCCTTGCTGCAGCAAACATCCAATCAGCTGCAGCTTGGAGGAGGGAAGGCTTTGTTCTGGCTTACAAACTCCATGACAGCAGGGAAAACCATGGCATGAGGAGAGGCTGGACATCACTTTCTGGCCAACGTCAGGTGGACAACAGCAATAGCAGAGTGTGTCAAACACTGGCAAGGGGAAGCTGGCTCTAACACCCATAAGCCCACCCCCAACAACACACCTCCAACAAGGTTCCAATTCCAAAATTGCTATCAGCTGGGGATCGAGCATTCAGAACACATGGGTTATGGGGGACACCTGAATCAAACCATCACAGGAATATAAGGATTTATTGTATTGTCTGATTTTGTATATGTATGAATGATATTTATAATATCATTTTCCTCAAATGTAATGAGTTGAGGGCTGAAGAGATTGCTCAGTGGTTACAACGCTTGCCTGCAAAGCCTAAAGACTTGAGTTTGGTTCCCTAATACCCACATGAAGCCAGATGACAAAATGGCACAAGCATCTAGAGTTGGTTTGCAGCAGTTAGAAGCCCTGGCATGCCCATATTCATTCCCTCTTTCCCTCTTTCTCTCTTTCTCTCTCTCTCTCTCTCTCTCTCTCTCTTGCTCTCTCTCTCTCAATCTCTCTCTCTCCTTGAAAATAAAATACTTTTAAAACAAATACTTTTTAATGTGATGATTTGATAAGGTAACTCTGGAGTGGGCAAGACTCAAGGAGGTGGGTACAGTCAGGAAGTGATGAGGAAATGGAGTAGAAATGGCAAGACCCACTAGCTGGGAAAAAGCTCATTTGTCAAGTTATCCTAACCCAAAGCAAGAAGAAAATGTCTGCCCTCCCAGGGAGATATATCCAGTTCAAAAGAATCCACAAGCAATAGACTGCTTCTTGCTTATTCAATCTCATCATCCACACCCAAGTGTGGGGAATGAGGGGCTGTGCCCTGAAAAGACAATCACGCCTATAAAACAAGGGGTGTGCGCACTCCCAACTAGGAAAGAACTTGGTACAGTCTTCAAAAAAGGGAGGAAAACAATGCTTGTGTCTGTCTACTAGGATCTTCTCAGCAAGCTGAAGGGAAGGGGGTAGCAAACCCAGAGCACTGAGGAACACTTTCAAGGAGCCTGGGGAGGAGAGGAGACCAGCATTTGTGTGCCCTGAGTACATGACTGAAAGTAAGAAAACGTAGAGTTCCGGTTCATTTTACCTTCGAGTTGTAGAGCTGAGAATGTGTCACTTAAATTTTCTCATAATCAGTTCCTGCCGCTAAACAGCAGAAGTGCTAATAGCCTAAGAACAGTGTGGGCATAATTTGCAATGTAGATGCTCCTCTCCCCCCCCCCCAAGCACTTGGTTCACACACGTCCCAAAGTCCACAGCAGATGATAAACACGCAGAATGTCACATGCTAGTCAGAATAGAGACTCTACTTTGTGCAAGATGAACACCATCTTGGAATGATGAGGAAAATAGAACTCCTGGCCACTGTTTCCTCCCGTGGAAGACAGGCTACATGAGCACACCCGAAGACTGAAGAGAGGAGAAAGGTGTGGAAAACAGACTTAAAAGACATGAGAGGAGAAAAAGCTCTTCTCATTCCCAGTGGTCCTTCCTGGTAAAGAAAGGTTTTTGTAAAGGAACACCCAGATCTCTCTTAGCTCCTCCACCAAAAACATGGGGAAATGGTGAGTGTGGAATTAGTCTAGACAAACATAACACCTGCGTATTCTTAGATGCTGAAAACTTACAAGCCACACTTTTTTTTTACTAAAAGGGAAAACTGCCTTTTATAGCTAAGCCCATCACATGGTTCACTCAGTTATGCCATGAATTATATTCATATAATAATATAATAATAAATGGTGCTGATTAATTACAGTTTTACAAACTAACCTACATACCATAGGCTGGTTTTGCAAACCTACCTGTAGACAAAGCACAGGTCTTAGATATTATTTAAATTATGGACACAAGTCCTAAAAATCTTGATGATGTGATGACAGCATTATTTCACACATCCTCATTCATGTGGAGACTATAAAAGTGATATTTTAAGGTCGTTTATGAAGAAACAAAACATAACCAATAAAGATAAAGGCCACATGTAATCCTCTCCCTGTCAGTTAACAACAGCATGTGCACAAATAACACTTGCAGATCAATGAAGAAGTAGTGAATTCAACTTGAAGAGCAGTCCAGTGTCCTTGCGAATTAACCTCTGTACTTGGGTATTCCTCGAGGGATGTACATTTGGATTAAATTTTTTTTCTGTTAACAGTCAGTGCTTGGTTAAATACTCTCTCTCATCAGGTATAAAAACAGTTTCAACTTATATTCTGTCAAGAATTTTGTTAATAAAGGAATCACATGTTTTCAACTATTTCATTGTGATCAACTGTTAAGATGTGCATAATGTATTATTTTATTCTTTTGAATCATTCTTACATTGGTGTGAACATTGGTAAAGGCTGCTATTTAAAAATACTGATATTGGACTTACTTTTTAAACTTTTTTTCATAATTCCACATCTAAATCCATGAGTGAGATGTATCAGTAGTTTCACGGCTTCATTTTAATTTATGAAGTCATGGTAGGATTACACAATGAACCTGTTTGTGTTCCTTTCTGCTGAAAAACTTTGTCTTCCTGGCTCTTGAAGTTCTTACCTTTTGTTACTTAGTACATTATTCCAGAAGAATTGATTTGTGAGAAGAGACACGGTCTGTATAACATTCTCCATTTATTTGGATTTTACTGTTTTTTTCTCAGTTAAAATTTACATTTTTCTAGAAAATTGTCCACTTTAGTCAGGTATACTAGTCCATGCCTCTAACCTCAGCACTTAGGATATGGAAACAGAATTTGTGTTTGAGGTCAGCCTGTGGTGCATACTGAGCGAATTTTAGGCTAGCCTGGTCTACATAGTAACATCTTGTCTCCCAAAAATCCAAAATAATAGTAATAATAGCAAAACTGTTTGTTTTAATTTTTCAAATTCATTGGCAAAAATTAGCTAGTCTTTCTGAAATACATATATTCACAAATACATAAATTGTTTATAGTATCTGTAACTATTCTTAAAAGTCGACCCCATATTCCTATTGTAATCATATGTATCTGGTCAGTTCTGGGAGTGGTATATATTTTTGACTGGTCTTTTCAAAGAATAGGCTTCAGTTTAATATTACTGGTACTTACTTTTCATAACTTGCTTTTTATTCATTTTTTTCTCTCACTGTTACTAAAATATTTTTCTGTGGGTTTACTGTGTTTAAGTTTTATAATATCTTGAATTAAATAATAAAATCATGTTTTCCAAATAATTTTTAGGACTGAGGTTGTAGTGGTAGAGAGCTTTTCTAGTGTGTGTGAGGCCACAGGTTTAATTCTTAGTACCACAAAAAAAATTTCAGGGTGTATATGTAAATATATTAAGATATAATTTCTTCTAATCTTATAGCTACACCCTTCAAAATATGAAGTGTAGTGTTCTGTTGTCCAATCTTAGAGACTTTATCATTTCCTTTGTGGTAGCTTTTAACCCATATTATTTAATAGTGTTTATTTCAAAATGTATTAAATTATAACTTTCTAAATTTTTATATATGGTGAATGAATATGGTCTCTGTGCTATTAATTCTTTGAAATTTATTGAAACAGTCTCTATTACCTAAGCTACATTCAATGTTTCTGTCTTCTATTTGTGATTAAAAAGTATATACTTGACACATGAAATAAAAGTTTTATGTTTGTATTTGTGATGATAAACTTGTAATTTTATACAGCAAATATGGCTTATCTTGACTAATTTATATTTTTTCCTCTACTTAATCTCTTTTTGGTTTTGATCAAGATTTCTCATATATTACTAAGATTATGGTTTTCCTATTTGTTTGTCTTTCTCTCAGTTTTGGTTTTTATAATTTGAACTGCATTATGAGTCTTAGCGTGTCCATGGTCATATGCTTCCTTTGTGATTGTTCTGTTATCAGTGCGCAATCTGCTCTGACACTGGATTCTTTTAAGTTCCTTTTTGTTTGACCTTAAGAGTGTGCTTTATTTCATGGATATATCTATTTTTTTCATGGTTATATATTATTTTTAATGGATATATCTATAAGTAATATATTGATTGGCTTTATAAAATCTTTTATTCATGTTTAATAGTTGGGTTTAACCAATTTGTGTTTATTGTGGTTAGTAAACCACTTGGATTATATATGCCATCTTTCTCCCTTTCTTTCTTTTTTTTTTTCCTTTGCTTCTCAACTAACTTCTGTACTAACTTGACAGCTTTTTTTTAATCAAAAAATCTAAAAGTATCAGTACCACTTTTCTCATAATAAAAATGCAACTTTTTTCACAAGTTTCTCCTTTACATTTGAAGGCATTAGTTAAATAAAAATACGTTTTCCAGTTAGGCATCACACTACCACCTGCCAGATTTTATTGCTGTTGTTAATCTTTACTGAGAGCCTATGGTCAGAAACATATTTTATATATCTAAATGATGTGCATATGTTGAGCTTAATCTTAAGAAATAGTTTAGTGTTGCCTAACAAAACCAGAAATTAAGCCAACGTGATCTTCACTGAAGAGCAGTCTAGACCTCACATTACAGTATATCCTCTATCCCCACATACTGCTGCTCAGAGCTGGTCTGGGACACATGACATACTAAGTCATCAGGCAGCTCAGCCCATATTCTAATCATTCCACTTTATCTTGCCATTCCACCCCTTTATTAAGTTATAAAGTGCTGACAGGTGTTAGAGCTCCTTTTCTTTTTTTTTAAATATTTTATTTATTCATTTTCAAGCAGAAAGAGAGAGAGAGAGAGAGAGAGAGAGAGAGAGAGAGAGAGAGAGAGAGAGAGAGAGAACCAGTGCCACCACCTTGTGGGTCTGGCTTATGTGGGTCCTGGGGAATTGAACCCGGGGCCTTAGGCACTGGAGGCATGTGCCTTAACCGCTGAGCCATCTCTCCAGCCCTAGAGCTCCTTTTCGATTTATCATTACAGTTTGAGATTTTCATTTCTATTTGCACACAGTAAATCTGGTACTCATTCTCTATAATAAATAACCCAAATGTTCACAGATCTCAGGAGCTAATTTTTTTATTTCAATCTAAGAGCCATAATTCTCACCCGTTATTCATTTACATCGATTTTTCTTTAATGTTAGAATTTCCTTATGCCATCGTGTCTTAGATATTGTAATTTTTGTAGTACATTTCTGATTTTATATCTTCCACCGAACAGGTAAAATTTTATTTGTTATTTAAATTCTATATTATGTTTCCATTCATCTGAATACTCATTCATATGTTTATTTTATATAATTTGTAATTGTATATTCATTTTCTATAATTTTAATTATTATTGCTATATTTTTCTTTGAATAAATCAAGTACTTTGAAATAATTCTCTTTTGTTTAAGAATTATTCATGTTTCAAATTTTAATTTGATAGACACTTTTTTAGTATGCTTAAAAATCTGCAAAAACACAAACTAGGGATCAGAAGTATTAGATTTGAAGGAAAGTTTTATAAAAATTGCTGAGTAGGCATACCATATTCCAGTCACAATTGTTGACATTAAACTATAACTACTCTAGAAAACTTTTCAAACTTTCAAAATAATGAAATATTTCTAAAACTGTTCCCAGGAGAACTGTTTTTCTTACAAATTGGCAAAAGAAAACTTGCCTTATAAAAAACTAATTCCAGAAAATAATGAAACAAAGCTCACAGTTATGAAGTGTGAAACTCAAAAGTGTAATAATCTGGTAGGTCACTGATACTGTATCAAGATAACATCTATTGTCTCAAATAAGCAAAAGTTTAGACTACCATACCATCTTGGAGAGAAGGTCATCAAAGTTTAGAATGGAAAGTACATGATACAAAAAGTCTTGATGGAAATATGAAAACTTATTCTAAATAATTGTTGGAAACACAGCAACAAATCAAGTGCATATAGTAAAATGATTTTAGAAAGGTTTATAAAGACCATAATTTTAAAAGTCATATGTGGAACCTGGATTATAGCAACAAATGAGAGAAAGAAAACTGAGATGATATTAAGTCAATTTCTAGGACTTTTATTCTCATAATTAGGTAGTAACTAGTATAAGAAATAATAATAGAAGTATTAAACTCTATTAAAAAAATCATCACTTTCCCAACTCAAGCCTTTGCCAAATTAATCACTGGTGAGAAAATAATGATTATTCTGGTGGCTTCCCTCTTTTCAGGACTGCAACTGGTCCTCCTCAATTTCTGAGCTAGTTCTTTTTTTAACTTTTTATTAGCAGGTGTGATGGTTAGGTTGTGTTGTCAACTTGATCTTTTTAATTCTCTTGGGTGGGTCTCTGAGGATGTTTACAGGAAGGCATCCTCTCAGTAGGGGGCAGGATGTAAAGAAGCCAGAAGTAAACATCCTTTCCTGTGTGAGCAGTGCAGGAAGGAAATTCCAGAGACTCAGGAAGCCATTAAGTCTGGGGAAGGGTTGTAAGACCCCCAAGCCTATATAAAGGAGAACAAATTCTCTCCTTGGCCCTCCTGTCTGTTTGCTGTTCTGTGTGTATGGTGTTGGTGATGGGTTTCTCTCTCTGCTTGGACCTGTGAAAGGGGAGCAGCCTCTTTTGTATTCTGTAACTTCCCCTGTATCTGTAGCTACAAATAAATCCTTTCCTCCCATAAACTGTGCCTGGTTTGGAGATTCATTCCAGTGGCATGTGGCTGACTATGACAGCAGGTGGCACACATAATGTGTTTTGGCCAGAATCCCCTCCCATTACCTTCTTTTGTCCCCCTCCATAATCCCCTTTTATAAATTGAATTCCTCTTCTACTTTAATTTCAATGTTTTTTCCCTTCTCCTTTATGCATGACAGAATGTTGAGGGGCCCAATATTGTATAAGTGTTGTGCAGTGAACAATAGCCATGTGAGCCCATGAATACAATGGGCACTTCATGTCCAAAAGACAGCATCTCAAAACACTCCTCTCCATCCTCTGGCTCCTACATTCTTTCCACTCCCTCTTCTGTAATGTTCTCCAAGCCTTAGAGGTGATGATCATTAGCACTGAGCACTTGAGTCACTTATTCTCAGCACTTTGACAAGTTTTGAGACTTCTGTATAGTCACTGTCAACTGCAAAATGAAGCTTCTTTGACCAAAGGTGAGTGTACAACTAATCTATGGACATGAACATAAATATTTAGAGGGCAATTTGATGGGCACAACATATCCATCTAACAAAACAATAATAGTAGCTTTCCTCCTAAGACCTAAGACCTCCATAACCATAGGCTTTTAACTAGGTTTTCAGTACCAGGTACAAATTCTCTCCTGTGGAGCAGAGAAGAGTTGGTTACCACCATAACAAACATGTCACTATTGTACCAGCGAACACATGTTGCCTGGCTGGGCAGCTGTGTAGGAGGTTCTCAGGGTCCAGTGCTGGGTAAGACTGTTGATGACTTTTACTCCTCAGCAGCCTGAACAGCACTTTACATCTCTATGACAACTCTAAGCTAGTTCTTTTAATTTTTTTAAGTTCTTTTAAGTTGGAGTTTTATAAGGTGAAGAGGAACTCAGTCCATAGTGTTAATTTTAATTGAAATAAATTAGTTGGTGAGATGGCTCAGCAGTTAAAGGCACTTACTTGCAAAGCCTGATGGCCCAGGTTCAATTTCCCAGTACCTATCTAAAGCCAGATGCATAAAATGCTACATACATATGGAGTTAAGTTGCAGTGGCAGGAAACCCTGACACCCCTGTATTCAGTCTCTTTCTGTGTCCCTCTCCAACTCTCTGTTTATAAACAAACAAACAAACAAATAAATAAATAAATAAATAAATAAATAAATAAATAAATAAATAAATAAATAAATAAATAAATAAATAAAATATTTAAAAGAAAGAAAGAAAAGAAACCGGGGCTGGAGAAATGGGGAAGTCCTCAAGAATTTTTTTTTTTAATAACATGAGGCTTGTGTTTTTTTAATTACCCATCGTTATTCATTTAGGTGGTGAAGTTATGTATCTTTATTCTTCCAGTATAGCATTTCACAATTTTAAATTCTACCTTCACTTTCAATGTCTCTTACTGTTCATTAATAAGTGGTGGCCCTGAGGGGTTAGCATACTAACATACGGGCAAACAGTAACTTAAAAGTTTAGAGGAAAAAGCAATGAACAATTTTGTTCGCATACAGTTTGAAATTTAGAAATTAATTACATTAATATAATTTGAAATGTTAAAGTAGTCACGATTTTGCCATGGTTTCAATATGTGCCCTCTCATTCATATGTGGCACCTTAATGGCCAGTACGAGGCAGTGGAAATGTTAGCAGGTGAGCTTATAAAACAGGTATAGAGGATACCCAGTGTCTTCTTTGAAGATGACATTCAGAGAAACAGGCCCTCATGCACACATGGAATCTGCATGCTCCCTGCCCTTGTCTTTACAAGTCTCCGTAACTGAGAGCAATACATTTCTTTTGCTTATTAATGACCCATACAAGGTGTGATGGAAGCCCAAGTGAACTAACAAATATTTCACTTAGCAGCCTATAGCAAGCCTCTGACTTCAGTGTTAAAGCTGTGACTTCATCTGTGTTCACTGGGTGAAGTTCTGTGTTTCTACATTATTTTTGTGATATTCACATGCATGCCACGTGTGTAGGTTATTGTTCACACGTGCTGTATTCACCTGTTCTATTTGTGTTCAAGTTGGGCAAAGGCAGTCAGTGAGTCAAGAGTGTTCTATTAGAGAAAAGTTGTGACTGGAAAGCTGATTCTAAGTTGTCTATGGAAATGCAAAGAATTTAGAATAGTCAAACTTACTTTGAATGAAAGATGACATTTAGTTTGTGAATTTTAGAAACAGACACCTATGATTAGTAGGCCCTAGTATGTTGTTACTGAGGGGTGCCATGCCTCTGGATAGTCTCCCCCACCAAGGCTCTCACAATCTTTCTGCCCCCTCTTCCGCTCAGTTCCCTGAGTCGTGGTGGGTGAGTATTAAGGCTGCTTTATTGTTGATAACTTAGGGGTCCATGTAAAATCATTGGTGTCTGTCTCACTGGCTTATCCTGTGTTGACTGATTGGCTATAAGGGAAACTAATCCCATCCTGAGACCCCTGCCCCCATAACCTCTAAACCTAACCACCTCCCAGATACCCTGTCCCCACTGCTGTGATGTTGGGGTGACAAGAGTGGAGCTTCGACGTAAGGATTGTGGAGGAGCAGTTCAGTTAATAGCAATGATCTTGGTCTGTCTGGGTGTTATAATGAAACTAGAGAAAAACACCATCAAGTGAGTGACTGATAAACAAATTTATCTCATCATTCTGAAGGCCAAGGAACCCAAGATCCAAGTGACAGCAGGTCTGCCATCTAGTGAGGGCCAGATGCCAGGTCCACAAATAGTGCCTTCTTGCTGTGACTGGCTGGGTAGAAGAGCTACGACAGCCCTCTGAGGCCTCTTTTCTAACAGCGTTAATCTTGTGTATAAGGGTCTCTGCCCTCATGGTTTTAATCAATCCCCAAAGGTCCTGCTTCCTAATACTACCAGTTTGAAGATTAGTTTGTAACTCATGATTTTGGGGGGACACAAACATTCAGATAATAACAAGAATTATCTTCACTTGTCAGGAAAAATTGAATATACTAGATCTATTTTTTTAATGTGCATTTCAATGCTGTAATCCTCCACCTCCTTGATTGGAAGAGGGGTCCAGCTTCCACTAGTGGTGGCCCACTGAGAGTGGAAGTTCCTCATCTCTATTTACTTCCAGAATTCCCCCACTTCAGAATGCCACTGAACTCGAGTGTGGGCTTATGCAAGGAGAACATGTGGCAGTCTCTTCTGTCCTTTTCTTTGCTCATTCTAACGTTCGGAATAGGTTGTAATTATCCTGATAGCCTTTCCCACCTTGGGTGCACCCTGCTGGAGTACTCAAGCCCTGTAAGGACGGAGCTGTGCTTCTGCATGAGAGTGTGGCTGCGTTTATTCTCTGTCCCCGCAGAGGGGGAACCCACAGACAGGAGGAGGTGACAATCAATAGGGCAAGAAATTATTGATAAAACAAGTTCCCTGGGAATCTGGAAATGACAGAATTGAGAACACAGATAAAACAGGAATGGTGATTCTGTTTTCTGTTAAATGTAGAGAAGGAAGAAGCAGAGAGCAGGGACAGGTTTCAATCAATCATCCCAGTGCCTAGTCCAAAACAGGGACCCAGTGGTATTATAGAGTCAATAGATGTTAACTAGTTACACAACTAAGATCCTGCTAAGAAAAGGTGTCATTAAAACACCACATACCCAGCAACCAGTCACATGGAAATTTCATCTAATACTTAGAACAGAACTCTGGGCGAGGTGGGCTGGGTAGGCTGGCGAACTCTACAGCTTTGACCATGTAATAATCTGACAGGAATTGTGAGCAGGGAGTCTAACAGAACAAATGTAATACTCAGTAATCACTCTTTTAATTATAATGATTACCCAAAGCCCATCATAGTCAATAAAGCAGAAGTAAGCCTCCCCAGCAGCCTAAATCCTCTCTCACCTTCAGACATTTCTAGAAAATTAAAGAAGGAAACTGACAAGGATTGAGCTCTGAAGTACCTTCATGCATTGTTTCATTTACCCACAACACTAAAGGAGAAACCGGCTCAGAGAAGTCAAGCACCTTCCACTGTGATGGGCCCTCAAAGCAGTGTCAGGATTCAAATTCAGACCTGCCTCACTTAAAAGGCTGCTCTTTCTTCCCACATGCCAAGGTGCTAAAAGAAAGAAAAGAAAAAGCTGAATTTCCAAAACAGCTATACATAGGTAAAAAGCAGTCTAGACTCAAGCCTGGAATTTCTGCAGTTTGCAGTTTTGAGTGTGTTTACTTGCTTTTGGAGTTGCTGGTATGTGGGGGTGGAGGGTGCCAGTGATGGGTTTCTTTCTCTGCTTGGACCTGTGAAAGGGGGCCAGCCTCTTTTGCCATTATGGCACTTCCCCTGGATCTATAATTTCAATAAATCCCTTCCTCCCATAACTGTGCCTGGTTTGGAGGTTCATCCCAGCAGTGTGTGGCTGGCTATGACACCACCTCACCTAGCTCTGTTCTGGGCATCTAATAAAGTGCCAGTAATTTGTGGATATTTTCAGAAAAACTGATACCTAACGGATGAGGCCTAAGTTTCTCGCCATCTCTAGACTTCCCCCTATTCTGTTGAGAAAAACATTTAAAAACACTTCCTATTTCTCTCCCTCTGAAATTGAAGTCCTCTGTTATTTCCTGCTGTCAAAACTCAGACAAACATTATTTTATTAGTTTATTGGCTATGGTGTATGTGTCTCCTTGGAGGAGCAGCTTCAGAACAGGAGATGGATGATAGGACTTCAGCCCCAGGGTGGACTGAGCTCCCGCTGTGGCCAGGGTTTGTCCTTTCTGAGAGTCAGTTCCGAATGCTGTTGTTGCCTTCTGGTGGCATTTCTTGCCCAGACCTTCCAATAGCATCCATATTTTGGGCACAGATTGCTGTACCAGCTCTCTGGTCAGCCACCTTCCAAAAATCATGCAGGAAACACAACTGCTAGCCAGAGTCTGTCATGGCCTCTGAACTGATCTGCATGCTCTGGCTCCAGCCACATTCAGGCTCAAACTGTTCCTCAACAGGCAATAATTGTCTCCTAGGAACTCCCCACCATCCTGACAACACCGACTTCACTTTGTCAGTCTTCAGTGTGTTATAGCCTCACAGGGCTGGGGAGCTCCACAAGCCAAACATTTGCCCACCAAAGCAGTCATCTCCTGCTACATGTGTGCAAAGATGGACAATGTGATATAATTTCTTTGGAATCAACCAACATAGGCTAAGTTATGTATAATAACAAATGATCCCGTATGTCAGGGTCTTATAACAAAGGTTTATCTCCAGTTCATATTAAATTGTGGCCCTCAGTATGAGTTGGCATGATGTCTTTAAGACCCAGGCTAGTAGAGCCTTTTCCCTGGAGATCATTTAGGGTGCAGTGAAGACACATGAAGAGGGGAAAACCCAAGCTCCTTCTTAAAATAGCTACCCATAGTTGATCAACAAAGCAAGTCACACAGCCATGCATGGTGTCAACAGAGTGTGACCATAAGATCCCAGAAAGCATCTGCACCTTCAAATAGCCTGCAGGGTGGGTGGAGAGGCCAGAATGTTACAGGTTCACAGACAAATTATCCTGAGCTAGCTTAGCTCTTTTTCATGGCTACTTCTCAACTACCCCTGTGTCTGACCTAACATCCTATGGCTATTAAATCCTTTTGAAATGTACAAGTATGAGAGGGATTAGGAGGAAGACCCTTCCCACAGGTAGAGAGGGCATGGCCTCACACAGTGACCTCATGTCACACTATCAAGGACACTCCCAGGCCAGAGCCTTGCCACTTCTCCCAGCAAGGAAATCTTTAAAAGTCCTGACTTGAACTTGGGGCAGCTGCTTTTTTTCCTGTTTGGATTGCTGGGCTGGAGGTGCGCAGTACCAGCCCTATGAGTTGCGCTCCTTCCCCTCTCTGATCTCGGGTACCGGGATTGGAGAGGGGGAAGAAGGGAATTTTCTCTTTAATATGTGTGCTATTTCCTTTTGTCTCCACTTTTTGGGTGATTCCGTGCACTTTGATGATGATTTATGAACCTCACAGACCACGTGGTGACTGGGCTGCTTCCCTATCCAATTCTCCCCTTCCCTTAACTGATTTTAACCTAGAATGTGATAAGAAAAATAATTCTGTCCAAAGTGTCTAAATTCTTTTGGCATTAGAGAACATGAACTCAGGGGGAAATACAGCGGTAAAATCGCAGATATGACTGTGCCAAAATCCCTGTTACAAGTAGACACTCCCCCACACTCAGTTCCCACAAACCTAAAAACTAGGAATGTCACCAGATAGCATCTGAGTCCTAAAACAGATTTTGCTATAACCTGCCTCCCTGATGTTCCCACCAATTTAAAGAATGCCTGGATTTATGATCATCTTTGGTTCTGTAAATATAAAATTTCACGAAATTGTTAACACTCGGAGCATGTAATTTGGGGTGACATGTTCCTAGGCCATGGTCACTCATATGTAGATCCAGAATAAACTATCTTTTATCCCCTTTGAGATGAGAGTTGTGTGTTTTTTGTTTTGTTTTGTATTTTTTTCTTTGTGTTAATATGAATGCAAGAAAGCCTCATTCAAGAAGCAAACCCTTATGGACAGACTATAGACAATAATAATGTCATCTGGGATAGTAGGCTCGGCCACAGTCACTTTGGTGGAGACCCATCATGACATTCTCAAATTGACATAGAAAGAGTGCTTATTCCTGTAGCATCCACCCAGGGACTCTTCATAAGGCTGTGCCAGGGCCGTAAAGATCTGCTCACTTCTGCAGCCATGCCTACCACTCCTCTGACATGGACAGATGGCACGGGTTTCCCAGAGAGTCCCCAAAGTAGGTCATGGTGCTGATCCTGGTCTTTGTAATCCCTGAACTATGTGACCTCAGCCCCTGGGGCAGGGTAGGTAGTGAAGTCCCCCCATCAGGGCCCACATTTGAGTCAGTGAAGGACATCTGGCTATCACTTCTTTGTACAGCCTGCCAGAGCCCAAATTAGACCACTTTTGAAGGAATATATTATGACCCATCTCTTCATTCAGATAAATCACTGACCTTCCTTCTTTTTTCTTTTTCTTCCCCTAGCAGAAGTGCTCAAAAATAGTTATCTCTGTGATAAATCTCCACCAGGTTAGTAGTAGAAATGCTGTATTTGACACATAATGCTATGACTAGATCTGTATTAAAATGGATGGGGCTTCAGAAGATAATACTGTCCTTGGCATCATGAGATGCGGACGACACAAAGGTGATTTGAATTATTCTAATATACAGAAAAAGCCTGTGCAGTAGGTTCTTTGAAATATGGTTATTCAAAATCTAGTTGAAGATCATTTCAAAAGAGTTGATAGAATAATTGTAAGTATATCATTTGGGGACTTTACATACACATAGCTTATATATGTTTGTACAATCTATATTTTGAATGTCACACATTTACTATTGAATATAAATCAAGGAGAACATGATCTATAGTGGCATGTTATATATAGTCCATAATTACTATCTCACTGTAGTTAAGGTTTTAAATACATATTAAAACAAATGATATTCCATCATTTAAGACATACCGATTGAGCAACTACAGGGACTACAAGACAGAGTAAAGCAATAAAAACCCCAAACTTCAGTTGAAACTTACTCTTTGGTTGAAGAAAAATGCAGCAAGTAAAATAAAGAGATACCTTCTGTATGGCCCCTAATGACCATTCTCCAGCCTCTAGCCTGGTCCACATGAGGCCTGTGTGTATGGGAACAATTTTACTTGCCCTCCAGACTCTGGACTGAGCCAATGGGAGGCACTTGTGAAAACAAAGGCATCTGAAGAGTTTGCTCATAGAGGCATGATGATGCTTTGTCCCTGGGACATCCTCCAGGTGCCTCTCCACTAGGGAAATGCTCCATCACTTTACCCCCAAGCCAGTTGCAGCACTGGCTCCCCATTCACTCCCAATGCCATTGTGGTTGGTTCCCCGGCTCTGTATCAGCACATAATGGTGCTAAAATTCCTGCCCACACCTTGGCTAAGTTCTTCTCATATTCAGTCCACAAGTCAAACAGCTCAAGGATACTCTTTCCTGACCAATACACAAATAAAGAAGCACAGTAAATTATAAAACAGTATATGGTAAGTTAGATACTGTAAGTTCTGTTGAGGAAAAAAAAAACAATTAGGGAAGGCTGATAAGGAGTGCTGCGTCTCATCAGGAGTGTTTATTTTAAATCGGGTGCCCAGGGAGGAAGTTGGTAAAGTTTAAATGACATGTCCCCTACATGGTTCTCATTTGGTAGCACTTATTTTGGGAAGCGCAGGAAACTTCAGGAGGTGAGACTTTGCTGGAGAAGTAGAGCACAGCAAAGGTCTTTGAGACTATTCTGTCCCTGACCCTTCTATCTCTGTGTCTGTCTCTGTCTCTCTCTCTCTCTCTCTCTCTCTCTCTCTCTCTCTCTCTCTCTCTCTCTCTCTCTCTCTCTCTCTCTCTGATTTGAGGAGAGCATCCTTGGCCACATGGGTCTAGTCAGCACCATTGTGATCTGCCTCTGTGGATCCAGAAACAGAGCCTGACCATGATGGACCAGATTCCCTGAAACTAGAAGTCAAAATGAATTCTTTCTTCCATAAGTTTTTTCCATCAGGTATTTTGGTCATAGTAATGCAAAAGTGACCCAACAGAGAAAGCTTTAATCAACAGATACATGTAATACAACTACAAATTTGCATTTCTCCCAGAAAAATGTCTTTTTTAAAAGGAAAACTTGCAGTGACCCCAAAATATAAAGCCAAGGAGAGAGGAGCATCACTGGCTTCAAGACCTAGTCCTCCCAGCACCCTCAGACCCCACAAACTCACTGCCCCTCACACTTTGAGATCAAAGAAAGATACAAAATACTCAGCTCCTAATCTCTTTAAGTTTTATGCCATTGAGACAGTTTAGGGTGGGCAACTCTCTCCACCCCCGAAGTAAAAATGAGGCATGGCCTTGAACCTCTAAGGGAGAAGGAAGCCATGTCACCCTTATCTCCTTCTTCCTCTAAGGAGTCCTTACAGCTCCCACTTTGCTAGAGACCAGAAATGGCAGAAGGGTCTTTCCTTATCTTTTTTCCCTAAAGGATTTTCCCCTTTTCTAGAACAGAAAGAGATGAGATCACTCCCTTTCCTGGAAACCTGGTGGTACCTGGATACCTGTTGATGAGGGTTGGACTCACCAACTCAGCCCCCACCCCATCCCATGAACTCCCAGAAAAGATCACAATCAGGATCTCTAGGTAGGCTTTCCCATTTGTGGGAACTCCCCTGTGGGCAGGAGCTCTGCCTTATTTTCTTGTTTGAAGATGTAAAATAAAATCTTTCTAAAACTCTACTCTCTGTGGTCTGGGTTTCATTTGTCAAAATCCATAAGCCGAGAAGCTGGAGACCACTGACTGAAGTGCAGGTTTGTGCAGCCATGAGCTTCTGGCCCCTCAACTCCTGAGGTATTGCCAAGCCAAGAGCTGAGAAAGGCTCCATCCCTCTCAACCCCTAGTTTGAATTGCCATATCACCTCATCATTCACAGGCCAGAAAATCCCAGGACACTCTCACCCTAGGGAGCTGTGATTGTCATGTCCTCACCTCTCACCACTGCTGTCACATGAGCTCTCACACATGTTCATCTTTTCATCTTTACTTGTAAAAGTGTCATTAGTGGTTTTATCTATATTTTTCTCATTGCCTTCTACATTAAAAATATAATAAATTATCCTAGAGTCAGGAAAAAGTTTACCCCTCCTAATGAACTATGATTTTTCTTTTCACAAGACAACGAGAAGAATGCCTTCCACCGTGTTTTCCTCTTTGTAGTGCTGCCGGAGAGGACACTCAGAGCTTGCTAAATTGCTGAAAGTTTTCCCAGAGATGTTTCCGTAATGTAGATTTCTTCTCTGGTTTCTTTTCTATGGTTTTTGTTTTACATATATTTGTTACTACTGTTGCATTTGTAATTAATTTTCTCAAAAAGGTAGGCAAGATGCAAAAATATTACAATGCAATTTAATTATTTTCTTTTGATTTTGGCTGACTACTTTTCCTGTGTTGCCAACATCAAAGTAATCTACAAAAATAGAGACCGAGGACTGGGAGATGCCTCAGTCAGTAATGTGGTACCTTCTAAGAAAGAGGACCAGAGTTACATCCCCAGAACCTACATGAAAATGTTCATGCCTGTAATCCAGGTCGAGACAGAGGGATCTCAGGACTCACTGGTCAGCCAGTCTAGCCTAATTGATGAGCTCCAGGACAATGAAAGATCCTCTCAATACATAATAGATTAATAATTAAGTTAAAGTGAAGAGTGTTTCTGAAGAATGACACACAAGGCTGTCCAGTGACCTCCACACTCACATGCACACACATGCCCATGCACCCAGACATGCACACACACACACACACACACACACACACACACACACACACACACACGCCTAAAAATAAATAAAAACAAATAGAAACTTTATATCAGTTTTTACCATCGACGCCCTTGGTCTTTGCTAAGTAAATTAGGAAAATGAATGAATTTTTCTTTCCCACCCAGGAGATCATATTTCTTATTTATGAAAAGAAAAAAATAATACTTCTGGATAGTTAATTACTGCCAGCGTCTGTGCCTAGTTCAGAGGCTCCAAGGATGAGTGTGAGAGAGAACTTGTTCTCAAGGAAATCAGCATGTAGAATGGAAGAGTTACTTTATCCATTCAAACTTCCCTTTCAGAACCAGCATTTATTTGTAGTTAAAAACTAATTTGCAAATGAATACATTTTTAAGAACAAATTAGTTTTCTGATTTCGCTCTGTTCTCCCATGACAGTAAGTACACAGATAAATGAAAAACTTCTGAAGCAAAGGATATGGCTCAGTGAGCAAGAATGCATGGTGTAACCCAACAACCTCAATTTGATCCTCCGCACTCATTTCACAAACAGTGCACAGTGTGTATGTCTGCAACACCAGTGCCTACGGTCACAGAGACAGGAGGATCACTGGGATTCACTGGTCAGCTAGGCCAGACAAAACACAGTGTTAAGTGTCAGGTTCTGTGAGAGACCCTGTATCAAAAAAAATCAAGTGGAACAGTGTAAAGAAGGATACCCGATGTCCTCCTCTGGCCTCCACAAGCATGTGCATGGAGTGGGTGCCTCTGTGCACACACACACCAAAAATAAAAACATAGCTTGGCATGGTGGCTCATGTCTTGAATCCCAGCACTTAGGAGGCAGAGCTAGAAGGATCTATGAGACTTTGATGGCACCCTGAGACTACATAGTGAATTCTAGGTCAGCCTGGGCTAGATCGAGACCCTACCTCCAAAGACCAATGAATAAATATAAAAATTTAGAAAGTAATAATCCTGAGTATTCTGTGTCTCTAGATTGTCCCAAAAAATGTGAGCAGCTTGTAACATCCTATGGACAAAAAGAATTGATGGAGATCCACTGTGCTTCTGAAGAGTCATTCAGGTCCTGATGTTTTTGCTCTTGATCCATTGGGCTCCCTTCAACAACAAATCCTTGTAAGACACTTAAAATCAATATTTGTCTGAGAATATCTAATTTTTCCACTTATCAAGTCAAGCCACCTTTTATAATATCAGTCATAATTCCACGCAAGTTTTATGAATAGTTTTATGTGACTCACATGCTCTAAACTGTAATAGTCAAGGCATCTTAAGACCTCCAAGTTTCAGATCTAACTAGTCCAGATAAATTTTAAATATATGAACCCTTCACGTATTTTACAAATATTCTCTTTTCTCTACCCTCACGTATTCCCAGAAAAAATAATAAAACAACAACAACAATAATAATAACATCGTTCCCATAAGCCCAACTTCCTTCTCAGATGAAGTATGTCTGTATCTAAGGGGCTTTGTCCACTCACCCATTTCCCTTGAGTTTTTCTTGTTCCATGTACCTGTATCTGTGAAAAACATTCCACATCTTAATTTACAAAGATATCTATATATATATGAGAGTGGCATGCTACATAACCACCCCCTCTGAGGCTCAGGGAAGAGGGGATAGCAAGTACATATGTGAAGGAGGATGGGGAAGAGGGCTGCAAAAAGCTGTCACCTAGACATGACGTGGCTGTTACATTCTTGAACTCACAGCAGCCATGAGTTTCCATCACAAGACTAAATCTGTTACTCCTTCACCATCAGTGGGGGAAGGATTCATGAGACCCCAGACCTCCCAGACTTCTTAATGGCAGTTAATGTTGTGGATAGGCAGCCCCAAGCTCCTGATCCAACAATCACCCTCTCTCTTTCCTATGGGAAACATTCTCACTCTTGGGAGTCTTTGTCTATATTTTCCTTAATACAGTCTACTATATTCCTTAATTCTTAGGTTTAGGACACAAATTTGAGAGCTTTAGCCACTCAAGTCCACTCCTGGGCTTCCACAGAGACATGCATGGGAGGTAAATGGTAAACCTACTTTTCCTCACTCCTCTTGCCCTCTTCTCTCTGCCCAAGCTTCTACTTCAATTCCTTCCTGCTGTTTTCAGTATGCACACATAATGCCTTTCTTTATTGGCTTCTTTTAAGTTCCCCTCTTCTCCCTGGGTTCCAGGTTTCTTTTCCTTACCACTGACATTCCCTCAGAACCAGAGCGAGCTCAACTAAAGTTTAGGGTGAGGGAAACAACAACCAAAAAAATTGCCAGAGCCTGCTGCATGTTAACACCAGCAATATGCTGCATTGACCTTAGCAGAATGGCTGCCTTGGGCCCATGTGCAGGTCTATAGGTGAGGGAGGAGGGCAGGATTCCAAGGTCGTTAGGTACCTGCTTTGCTAACCGGGTAAAAGTGCCACACAAGGCTCTTGAGACTTTAACGCGAGATTAACTTTCTTAGTAGCTTGATTTGTTTTATTTTATTTGCAAGCAAAGAAAGAAAAGAGAAGAGAAGAGAAGAGAAGAGAGAGAGAGAGAGAGAGAGAGAGAGAGAGAGAGAGAGAGAGAGAGAGGAGAATGGGCACACCAGGGCCTCCAACCACTGCAAACTCCAGATGCATGGGACACTGTGCATCTGGTTTCACATGGATACTGGGGAATTGAACTCAGGTCATTAGTCTTTGCAGATAAGCATCTTAACCACTTTACCACCAGATAAAAGCAATAGAGAGAGAAGAGAATTGACACCAATTCTGCCTCTAAAGGGAAGTTGTTCAGAGCTACCTGGCATGGATGGGGTGAGGGGGAAACAAGATAATAGATGTCAGAAACAGGTGACTCAGGTGCCACCTCTCTTCACTCCGAAGGTCCCCCCTGGCCAGCCTACCTTCTCCCCCAAGGCGGAGCCCACATCCCAGTCATTCCAGTCACTCCCCAGGCTGCAGAGCAGACACTGCCTTTTTCTCCCTCTGGGACATGGAGGTACTTTCAGGTTTCACTCTGGGTTTCTCTCTGAGTTCAATTCCCCAGTACCCATGTAAAGCACAGTGTCCCAGATCTTGTGCTGGAAACCATGGCTGCTGTGAGTTCATGAACATAAGAGCCACGTCATATCTAGGTGACAGCTTTTTGCAACCCTCTTCTCCATACTCCTTCACATAAGTCTTCTCTGAGCCTCACAGAGGGTGGTTTTGTAGTTATATTAAGTCATTTGACTCTCTGTATGCCCTCTAGCACTGTTTTGCTCACTATAATCTAAATTATATTAATAAGTTGTCATGTGCTATTGAAACTTGTTTAAAGCTGACTGTGAGGCCAAGGTAAGAGCTTCCCTGCCTGTCTCAGACCCGAGCAGATTAAATTTAACTCATGTCTTCTCTACGACCCTTCCCCTGAGACAAGCTGGCACCCTGGCTCTGGGACAAGGGAAGGGAAAACAATAAACAACTCAAGGGTCTAATATAAAGAGTTTTGGTTCTCTATTTTATCTCTTTCCTTTAATAGTTTGCAAAATATTTCACTGTCCAAGATCATTAAAGCTCTGTTATGGCTTGCTAAAATATAGTTCTTAGACTTTTTGTGAGGTAATAACAAAAGGCAGCAGCTAGATGTGGTGACATACACCTTTGTATTCTGGAGGCAGAGGTAGGCGGATGGCTGAGAATTCCAGTTCATCCTGGGCTAGAGTGAGACCCATTCTCAAACAAATGCAAACGAGCAAATAAAAAACCCAAGCAACAAGCAGATCAACCTAAGACATATAGCAGTCAAGAACTTTATAGCTTAACAAATGTGAACAGGTTATCTTAATATGTTATGTAATGTCATGAATGTAATTCAAATTCAACTCTTTTTAATAAATTGGTAAACTTGTCTCATGATGTCAATTAAAATTTAATTCACTGATATTGACTTACTCAATGATAACATTTCTGAAACCAGGAGAGTTGTCTCCGTATCTCTCAAACTTTCAACTACTGAGACAACCAAGTCCTTACAAAAAATCAAGATTTTC
>PVHP010016335.1:0-28339 GCA_004024765.1 Zapus hudsonius | reverse complement strand
CACCTTAAGGAGACGTAGACTGTATGTTCTCATGATGCCCCAGGAGCAGAGGGTTCCTGTTTTGTGACTATATTATCCAAATTAATGCAATATCCTGGGACAGTATGGATGGGGTGCAGGGGTGTGTGTGGAGGGGCAGGAGCGGTCCGCTCTTTAGAATGTCAGAGGCTCCCAACTGTCTTTTCCAGGGCAAAGTGTGCTTCTCATCAGCCTTCATCTTCCCTCAGCTTCTCACATTCCAGTGCTTTCCTCTGCTCAGTCCTCCTGCCTTGGGTCCTTGGGAAAGGTATCCACCCTGAATTTTCTGGCAGGAGCTTTACCTGTGTTTGGTCCTTGCAGGTATGTTATCACAGACATCATTGGGAAGGACAGCAGCCTAGGCGTGGAGAACCTGAGAGGCTCCGGCATGATTGCAGGAGAGGCCTCCCTGGCTTACGAGGAGATCGTCACCATTAGCATGGTGAGCTGCACCCAGCCAGGGCTAGACAGTGATACCCACTCTCAAAGCCAAATTGTCGGCTCTTGCTTCACTGTTTGTCCCCAGATCAGATATAACCCTTTGGCTCAGCTATAACTTCACTTGTGTCTCACAGGTTGTCTTCTCTGTGGGGGTGGGGCCTGCCACCCCTACAATTCAGATGGGTTCCTGTCTCCACAGGTGACCTGCCGCGCCCTTGGAATCGGGGCCTATTTGGTGAGACTGGGCCAGCGGGTGATCCAGGTGGAAAACTCCCACATCATCCTCACGGGAGCCAGCGCTCTCAACAAGGTGACGTGCTGGAGACAGGCCCATTTAAATATTCCTTGTCAACCCATCGTGGGGTGGGGGTTCCAATAGGAGTCCAGTTTCATTCCTACTGATGTGAGAACTTTTTCTAATTTGTAGTTTTTAATTATTCTAGTGACATTAATTCCCTGATATATATTTAATTATATATATATATATATATATATATATTTAAATATGCATACTAAAGTAATTACTAAAGCGGCATTATACCTTGTGGGGAACTGGAAAATCCCCTCCCCCCAGCCAATTTCGCTAGTTTTGGCCTGTTTCCTGTCGTGTTCTGGCTTGCCATGGTTAATTCCTGGCAATGTTCAGTTTGCTGGTCCCTGTGCTGCTGTAAGGTCTCCCTATTTAACGTCTGCTCAGACCCCATTGAGGGTCAAGCTTGCTTCTTGCATTTGTAGAGATGCAGATTCCTAGGCCGCACTGCAGATGTGCAGCTTGTCAGGTGCAGGTTCTCAAGCCTGGCTTCCTAGCGGAATTGCCTGGGAACTTAAAAGCATGGGGTCCATGCTCAAGGACATAGATCAGTAGAGAAAGTGCCACAAAAGATGAGGACAAGTTCAGGTCCCCAGAACCCATGGGAAGTGAACCAGGCAAGGCTGCTCATGGCGGCAATCCCAACCCTGGGGAGGTAGAGGCAGGGTCCCGGGGCCTCCTGGCTGGCTGTGTTAGCAGAATCAGAGAGCTGAAGCTCAGCGGGGTGCTTGCCTCAAAAACTAAAGTGGAAAATGATTGACCCCCACACGTGCACACACACACACATATATACTACCCACTTGTGCACACAGAAAAAGACAAACACATGGCTGGAGAGATGGCTCAGTGGTTAAGGAACTTCCCCAGAACCTATGTAAAGCCAGGTGCATCTGGAGTTTGTTTGCAGCGGCTGGAAGCCCTGGAGCACCCATTATCTCTCCCCCTCTCTCTCTTCCCCCTCCTTCTCTCTCTCTCTCTCTTTCCCCCTCTCTGTTCCTCTCTCTTCTCTCTCTTTTCCTCTCTCTATCCCCCCTCTCTGTTCCCTGTGTCTCTTCTCTCAGTCTCTCTCTGCTTGAGAATAAATAAATAAAAACTATTTTTTTAAATATAAAAATAGTCGGGCGTGGTGACACACGCCTTTAATCTCAGCACTCGGGAGGCAGAGGTAGGAGGATTGCCGTGAGTTCAAGGCCACCCTGAGACTACATAGTGAATTCCAGGTCAGCCTGGACTAGAGCGAGACCTTACCTCAAAAAAACAACAAATATATATATATATATATATATATATATATATATATGTACATATATATATAAAATAAAATACACAGGACCACTAATGTCCCCCCTCCGCCACCACCAAAGGTCCTGGTGGGATCGATTGGCCTGACTGGCCTGGCTGGAGGGGTTTTGCAAGCTCTGGGTGATTCTGACATGCAGCCAGAACAGAGAACCGAGGAGGGAGGTGATTCCAGCAGGTGGAAGGGCCACGCAGGATGGCTCACATGTCCTGTCGCTCAGGTCCTGGGGAGGGAAGTCTACACCTCCAACAACCAGCTGGGCGGTGTTCAGATCATGCACAGCAATGGCGTCTCCCACGTCACCGTGCCTGACGACTTTGAGGGGGTCTGTACCATCTTGGAGTGGCTGTCCTATATTCCTAAGGTACGGAGTCCCCCTGCAGCCCAGAGCCAGGGAAGCTCATTTCCTAATTTGTCCATCACCTCCTAGTGGTGTGGGAGGGTGGGGATCCGGGGGCCCTCCGGTAATGTGGCCGGGGTTGATTGTCACCCAGCCCTTTCCTAGCTGTTCTAGGATCGTTTCTTTTGCGTGCATGAGGTGTGTGTGTGTGTGGACTGTGTTCCTGTCCTCTGGTCTAATCCTTGTCTGGCATTTTCCACCCAGAACACATAGCCAGGGAGGGAAGAGTGCAGACAGACCACAGGCATAGCTGGCAAGCATGGGAAACTGAGTCAGAGGCGTGGCTTTCTTTTCTAGAATAACCGAAGCCCCGTGCCTATCATCACGCCCACCGACCCCATTGACCGAGAAATCGAATTTGTTCCATCCAAAGCTCCCTACGACCCCCGGTGGCTGCTTGCCGGAAGGCCTCATCCAAGTAAGTCCTGAGTGCTTTGCCAGAGACTTGGGACTTGGGGTGAAGGAGCACTTTGGTGGGAGCACGTCTCAGGGGCAGTGAGGGAGGGAGATAGTGTTGTCAGTCCTCCCTGCTTTTCCTGAGCCGTGGACCAGTGACCCATTCGAGAGACAGAGGTGACAAAGATGGCCATGATCTCCTCGCCTACTTTGTAGTCATGCCTCCTTCCTGCCTCTCTTGCTCTGTCCGACTGAATCTTTACAAAGGAGACTCCTTACAATACGTGTATGCCCACGCATGAGCACAGCTCTCTCTTCCCCTCTTGAAGGGTTGCCTTTGTCGTTGTCATAAGGTATGTCATTACGTCATGTGCACCCACTCAGACAGACAGGAAAGCCAAGCTGCCTCTCACCCTACCTGACCCTGTGGAGAATTTCACCTGCAGCCCTGGGGTGTTTGAAGCATGTGTGGGAGTGTGCTAAGGAAGGCAGGGTCCTCAGGAGTGTGCCCACCTCCCGCCAACAAAAAGATCATGGCTCGCTTTGTTCTCTCTCCGTTTCTCTGGAATGTTCCCTTTTGGGAGCAGGTTTGGCTATGTCTCGATTGAAAGCATTCAGCTTGTTATCCAAAGTGCTCTCGGTCCTACAGAGCCCACCCTGAGCCCTGAGGGGCAGGCTGAAGTGGGCGGTTTTGTTCCCGGGCACCCAGCCTCCCATGTCTGTCACCCGAACCACCTCCTGCTGCCAGGCCTTCCTCCTCTTGTCAGAGTGACAGCCATTACACAGTGATCCTCCTCAGCCATGGCTTCTGGGATGCTGTCATTGTCTGTCTGTCTGTCTGTCTGTCTGTCTGTTTGTCTGGGAAGCGGGGTGACTTTACACCATTAAGGAGTTACTGGGCTGCACAACAGGGTTGTCCCTTCCTGAAGTCCCACATTGTGGAATGAGGCATACGCCAGCTCTCCTGCCTCCTGGGGAGGGCAGGTGAGGGCTGAGGCTTGGGATGTCAGTGTGTCCAGCATGGCATGGCTGGACAGGATGCTCTGTAGGAATTCCTGGCTGGGTGGAGTGTTTGCAGCCATGTGTAGTTGGAATCTGTGTGACGTAGGGCTATAAGGTCAAAGCCAGGCTGTCCTCAGAGTGACTGGCAGGGTAAGCCCGGGGGGCTTGATCCGCACTCAGCCGGGGTCTCTGCCCTTCTGCCCACAGCTCAGAAGGGGGCCTGGCAGAGCGGGTTCTTCGACCATGGCAGCTTCAGGGAAATCATGGCACCCTGGGCCCAGACTGTGGTGACAGGCCGAGCAAGGTAAACTCCCTCCCCTCTCCAGCACTAGGTCTCTCAGATACTAGGCCCCGGGTTCACCAGGGCCTTATTCTTCTTAGTTTCTGGATTTTTCTAAAAGCCAAAGCCAGTTTAGAACCAGGGATGTAGCCCAGTTGGTAGAGTAGCCGCCTAGCGTGCATGAGGCCCTGGATTTGACCCTCATAAACTGGGTGTAGGGATGCATGCCTGTGACCCAGCATTTGGGAGGGGCAGTCAGCAGGATCATAAATTTAAGGTCATCCTCCACTGCATAGGGAGTTCAAAGTCAGATTGGGCTGGAGACCCTTCCTCAAAAACAAACAACAACAAAAAAAGATCACTGAATCAGGGCAAGGTTTTATGCACAACAAAGCTGTCAGTTGTGGGCCTGTCTGTCTCTGGTCTTAGAAGACACCTCTGCCATCTACCATGGAGGCTGGGACCCTTGTTCCTGAGATCCGTCCCATAGTTATAGGCCCCTTTGGGACTTAGAAGATGGTCCTGGAGGGGGTGCTTGAACGCATCTCTCTCATCTCTGGAGCAAGTAGTTCCTTTGAACACATGCAAAGCCACTTCCCACTTAATTCCTGGCATGAGCTCTGGTGTTGGACGCGAGGTCAAGGCCCAGATGCACTCTTTACCCTCCAGAGGGTTCCTGGGATAGTAAGATAGTAACAAGTTGAACACTTGAAACCTACAAGTGCTCCTCCCTGAGAAATCACTCTTTACGTCCTGGGCAATCGCACTAAAACCATAAGCATAGTCTCGGCCTTTAATTTTTTTTTTTTCCGAGGTAGGGTCTCACTCTAGCCCATACTGACCTGGAATTCACTATGTAGTCTCAGGCTGGCCTCGAACTCACAGCGATCCTCTTACCTCTGCCTCCTGGGTGCTGGGACTAAAGGCATGCACCACCATGCCTGTCTCGGCCCTTAATTTAGAAAACACTTTTTTCGAAGCCCTAGGATGAGATCTCCTCCCACACGGACCCCTGCCTTTATAGCCCTTCCCCCCCCCACCTGCCTGCCAGGGTCATTGCACAAAAAAAGGATGGGCAGTCTAACACAGCACCTGGCACTGGTTGCTAATTAGCAGTTCCTGATGGCGCGGTGTCCGCTGAGCGAGGCTTCCTTAATGGGCTCGGTATCCCTCAGCCTTTTTATTTTTTCTTTCTCATACTTAAGATGGAGCTCAGAGTCTCACGCAGGCTAAGCAATGGTTCTAAGCTCCAGGCCGTCTTTTCATCTCAACTCAGGGTCTTCCTATGTAGCCCAGGCAGGATTTGAACTCCTGATCCTCCTGCCTCGACCTCCTGAGTAGCTAGGATTACAGGTATGTGCCACCAGGCCTGGCTGGCTTCAGCCTTTGACCCATGGGACTTGCTGCCCAGTATAGTGGTGCTGGACACACTTGATGACTGAGGTTGAAATTTAGGGACAGGAAAGTGGCTCAGTGGCAAAGCTCTTACCTGGTATGTGCAAAGCCCTGGATTCTATCCCAGCACCACAGAGGAAAAAAAAAAAAAAAGAAAATCTAAACTTGAAATTGAAATGAACAAGGAGATCTGTTTCTCTGACGTACTCACGTACTGCCAGCTGAGGTCCACAGACTGAGAGCGAGGCCTGCTCTAGGAGAGTTCTTAGGGGTCATGCCCCTGCCGAATCTCACCCCAGCAAGGTCACCTGTAGCTCTGCCTGTCTGCGAGTCTCCTGGCTTTTCCCTTGCCTTTCACTAGAAAACCACTCCATTGATGCCAGCCAACTCTCCACGTACCCTCACCCCATCCCCTAAAACACCTAAGTCATGCTGGGTGGGCCCTGGAGTCCCAAGATCCTCCTGTGCAATGCCAGCACCCAGCTCACCTGTGCTCTCCTTTCAGGCTGGGGGGCATCCCCGTGGGAGTGATTGCAGTGGAGACTCGAACTGTGGAGCTGGTCATCCCTGCAGACCCCGCCAACCTGGATTCTGAGGCCAAGGTAGGGACCAGGAGCCACTGTGCCGATAGGAGTGGGTCCTGGTGTGCTGGCCACAGTCTGCCTTCGGCACAGAGCACTTCCACATGCACAGGAGATGGGAGACAAGCAGCATCCTTGCAGAGCCCTTGGCCTGGGGGCTCCATCTGTATCCATGACATGCCCTGTGGGGTGCCTTCTTCCAGGGACGGTGAAGGTCCTGCCTGTCCCCCATCCCTGTCCTGGCTCCATGACAGGCCACAGCTGGTCCTCATCTAGGAACTGCTCAGGCTGGATCCAGGGCCTGGCTGTGTCTGCAAAGGGGCCTTGATTATCGTGGCATTTTCCCAGCTATGCATGGGGACAGTGGTACCCACACTGAGCAGAGCAGGCAGGCAGGCTTTGGACCCTTATTGGAGCCCTGCCTCTGGGCTCATCAGTGCCTGCGTGGATCAGATGGCGGACCTTCAGGATGAGGCTGTGGTTGTTGTCCCCGTGTCCCAAGGTCACTGTCTGACCCTGGTGCCTCTGTGTCACAGATCATTCAGCAAGCGGGCCAGGTGTGGTTCCCAGACTCTGCCTATAAGACAGCGCAGGTCATCAAGGACTTCAACCGGGAGCAGCTGCCTCTGATGATCTTTGCCAATTGGAGGGGCTTCTCTGGAGGCATGAAGGGTAAGGCTAGCCTCGGGCACAAACCCAGGTGGCTTTCTCTGAGTGTCACTCTGCTGTCATCGCCACGGTGCCTCTAGACAGCCTGGAGGTGAGACAGGTCAGGTGACGCCGCTGCTTGGTTTATAGACGAAGTGTGGGAGGCAGGGTGACCTCCTAAAGTCACACCGTGAGTGACAGGGCAGGGAGGTCTGCTCTGCTAGCTCTCTGGTGACCTGGGCAGTCACCTCCAAGTCTGGGAAGATGAGGACAAATGTCCATCCACATACACTGTCTGGAGAGAGAGCAGATGCTGAAGAAGGTGGGGAGACCTCTCTGAGCCCCGGCTTCCTTCCTCTGTGAAAGGGGTCTGAATAGCTCTGACCTCAGAGGGCTGTACTGTGGTACCATGACTTCATTGTCCTCACCATGCGGGTGTCTGGGGGTTGTGTCTTGGTGGGGCGCGAGGCCATACCGCCTGTGGACAGAGGAGAGGGCCTGCTCTGGTTGCAAGCATGGACGGGCTGGGGCAGCGCATTCTGACCTGAAGGGGTCTCTGAGGCTGGGGGATCCTGTACCTACACTGGCAGATAAGGACACACTCGCCCATGCAGGGAGAGAAGGCCAAGGTCACATGGCCACTTTGTGGGGAAGCTAGGTATGAGCCAGCTTCAGGTTCTTCAAGCCTCCCATGACCATGAAGTCTGCCGGCTCCTTTTCCAGACATGTATGAGCAGATGCTGAAGTTCGGAGCCTACATCGTAGACAACCTCCGGCAGTACAAGCAGCCCGTCCTCACCTACATCCCCCCCTACTCGGAGCTCCGAGGGGGCTCCTGGGTCGTCCTGGACTCCACCATCAACCCCCTGTGCATAGAAATGTACGCGGACAAAGAGAGCAGGTGCGTGTGTTGCCTGGCCCTCACCTGGGAGCCCCTGACTGAGGAACAGGGGGCTTTCTCTGTTCTTGAAATATGGAGACCCTCCAAGGTCCCCCACCGGGACCAAGGCAGCAGTGTGTAAACTGGATTTTCTCAGAAGCGTTAGTGGCTGGGCGCTCAGAGGACGACGTGGGGGATGTCTCTCCTCATCTGACTTACACTCACTTCCCTCCCATGCGGTTTTCAGTAAAAGAATAATGAAGAGCAAAAGCTTGAGCTTCCTGGCAGCCAGGATAAAAGAGGAAGCTAGCTGAGTTATGTCCTCGTAGATGGAGTGTGTGATTCATGTCAATGCCCAGCCCCCTAGTCAGGAGCCCAGGGAATTCTGACAGAATAAACGGAATGAGTTCTTGAATGGCAGGAAACCAGCATTTCCTTTGGGAGGAATTCAGTCTAGGATCTTGGCTGTAAATGATGACATAATTTAGCAGCTTAATGATGGACACCCTCAAAGTGGACCCTATGCTAGATTCCATACTGGAGGTAAAGGCCTCATAAAACAAGCATGCCACACCCATGTTCACTCCTTCCTTCGTTAATTCAATAAATATTTCTTGAGCGTCTGATATTTTGTTAGGAACTGTGCTGTGATGGCAAATGAGCCAGACCTGTCCTGTACACCTCCACGCAGGACTGCTTCCAGGAAGCCTGCATTCACTTCTCCCTCTGGCCTCTGGGAAGCTCAGAGTAGCCAGAACTATTCCTCGGGGCTTCTGTGTTCGTTACTTTCCTCCTTGCTGTGACAGAAGCATCGCAGGGCGGAAGGTTTTACTGTAGCTCACGTTAAGGGGAGACAGAGATCGTGGTGGGGAAGGCATGGTGGCAGCTGGTCCGTGGTGGTGGGAGCCTGCAGCTGAGCGTTCTCAGAGGAGCGTAACACAGAGACAGACAGGAAATCTACTTCCCCCGGCTGAGCCCTGCCTTCCAGAGGTTCCACCACCTCTCAAAAACCCACTGGGGACCAAGCGTTCAAAGACTTGGTCCAATGGGACACACGCTTCCACGCAAGTTGTCTAAGGTGGGGGTGGGAAGGACTGCTCCCAACATCCACGCTGGGCTTTCACTGGGCTGGGCAGCTGTAAAAAGCTCCAAAATAATGTCCTGATTCAAGGGTGGAAATTAGAAAAGTCGGTAAGGACTGTGTCCTGAGAACAGGCGAATTAGACAGTCATGAGCTTCTGAAGCCCGGAGGACTCTCCAGATCCTCCATCTTTTCATAGAAACAGAGGCCCAGAGAGGGGATGTGACTATCCCAAAGACACACAGCCCCTGGGCGGGGGAGGGGGGCTGAGGATTGGCACCCAGACCTCCCAGCTGTGTTGCCCCCCAGCCTCCAATCCATTGGATGTTGTTTTGTCCAACAGCGGCTCATACACCTCTCTCCTGTCTCTTCTTTGTTCAGGGGAGGTGTCTTGGAGCCAGAAGGCACTGTGGAGATTAAATTCCGAAAGAAAGATCTGGTAAAGACCATGAGAAGAATCGACCCGGTTTGCAAGCAGCTTGTGGAACAGCTGGGTAAGAGGGGCCACCTCCAGCTGTTGGAAATAGAATACGGATTCACACGCCTTTAATCCCAGCTGAGGTAGGAGGATGGCCGTGAGTTTGAGGCCAGCCTGAGACTGCAGAATGAATTCCAGGTCAGCCTGGGCTAGAGCGAGACACTACCTAGAAAACAAACAAACAAACAAACAAAAATTAAAAGAAAAAAAATACAGATTCACCAAATGGCCACAATGATTCTGATACCTGAAAAATACCTTCCCAACTCAGTCACTCCGCAGGACGGGGTGCACAGGCCTGGCCCTTAGGATCCTTGGGGGTCTTGGTTTCGTTTTGTTTCTGGGTTGTTTTGAAACATTCTCACTCTGTAGCCCAGATTGGAGCCCTGGAGCTCACCTTGTTGCCCATGCTGGTTTTGAACTCATGGCAATTCTCCTGCTTCAGCTTCCGGAGTACAGTATGACACCACGCCCAGCTCTTTTTGGATTTTGGATCATTTTCTTAAATATTGTATATAATAAGGAAATGTCTTGGGGAGAGGACCCCAGTGTGTTTGTTTCATAGATGCCTTAGACATCATGGTGGGGAAGGCATGACGGGATTTTATGCCTAGAGCTTCGGGGTTTTGATTAAGACCATCTCGTGAGGTCAGGTAGAGAATCTTCCACTGTGGCAACCTGTCAGCACTCCAGGAGTTTCAGATTTGGGAACATTTTGGGTCTTGGATTTAGGTCTAATTTCCTAGTCAGGAGTACCGTTGTGGTCTCTTGAAGTCCTGACCATCTGTGGACGTGTGTACCTGTTTGTCTATGTGGATAGGTTGGTATATGCTCGCCTGCAAGGAAGGCCCAGGCTCAACACACACGGCACAACACTGGAGGTGTTTGGGGCCAATGAGAAACATTGGAATTGTGGTGACAAATGTCCCTTCAGAATTTTCAATCAGCGATAGAGGTTTACCAGTTTTCTTGGCACAGTTGCTTGGTTTCACACCTAATCTTTGGCTGTCATCTCTCCAGATGTTGCTGACAGCCACAAGGCTCGTTAGAGCGTGTGTGTGTGTGTGTGTGTGTGTGTGTGTGTGTGTGTGTGTGTGTGTGTGTGTGACTTCTGGGGGCTGCCATCCGGTCTGCATGACCGAGTCTGGGGAAGTCTGAGCACCTGCATCGTGGAGAACTGGCATCCTGCCTGGAAATCTCTGCTAGGGGTTTCTAGCTCCAAGTCCCCTTTCCTTACCGTCCAGGACTGGTCTCATGATCTGTTCTCTTGGCTGGGCTTGGTGTGTATTCCAAGGGATCTGTCACTTTCATCTGTGTTATCAAACTGGCGGAGTCACCACCATCCCGTCCCTATTATAATCCAACGTTCGTGCTGAGGAGCAAGTGGCCGAGTGGCACAGAGCCCAGTGGGTCTGATAGGAAGGGCAGGTCCGAAGTTGTGACGGGACTGTGAACGAACTTCCGAGGCTTTGTAAGAACTTGATTTAGAGACAGTGCCAGTATTGGAGCCCAGACCTCTCTTGAGACAAGGCCTGTCTTGTATTTTTGTGTTTTCAAAAAAAAAATAATAATAATGATAATAATAATAACCCAGGGTTGGAGAGGTGTCTCAGTGGTTAAAACACTCGCCTGCAAAGCCTAGTGACCTGGGCTTGATTCCCCAGTATTAACGGATGCCAGATGCACAAAGTGGCACATGCATCTGGAGTTCATTTGCAGTGGCTGGAAGCCCTGGTGCGGCCCATTCTCTTCTCTCTATCCCTGCTTGCAAATAAATAAAAATATTTTAAAAGGTAATCCCGCCCCACCCATCCCAATCCAATGTGGCCGTCTTCCGTGGTGTCTTGAGTCCTGACGGGCTGTCTGCTCGCCTACAGGGAAGGCCCAGGCTCAGCTCCCAGAGAAAGAGCGCAAGGAGCTGGAGGGCCGGCTGAAGGCGCGCGAGGACCTGCTGTTCCCCATCTACCACCAGGTGGCGGTGCAGTTCGCCGATCTGCACGACACTCCTGGCCACATGCTGGAAAAGGGCATCATCTCCGTAAGGGCTCCCTAAGGGTCACCCAGTTCCCATCAAGGAGACTTGAGTCAGGGCTTTGGAATGAAAATGGGTGCGAAGGCAGACGCCACCAGGCCCAGGGGTTAGAAACCTCTAGTCTAACAGCTGGTTTGCTGGCTCTTGGGTGAGGTTTGAAGCACTTGTTTTCTATGGCACTGGCCCCTGTCCCCACCTATGCGGGCAACCCCCTGCCCGTGCCCACCACCAGCTACTTCTCTTGTGGGAACCCATCTAAGCCTGCGCCCTGGGTCAGCAGAGGTGGAGGTGACAGCCAGGCTTGTGCAGAGGACATTGCTGGCCTGTGTCCAGGCAGTCTGCGGTCCTGCAAAGCCCTCTCTGGACCTCCCTGGACAGCAGCTTGGTTTCCTGGGCACTCGGTTTCCCTGCTTGTAGAGCCTGGTGTCCTGTCCCTTCTCCCCTTCCTCCCTCCCTCGCCCACCCTTGGGGGGCTCAGGCTGGACTTGTGCTGTGCAGGACGTGCTGGAATGGAGGACAGCCCGCGCCTTCCTCTACTGGCGCCTGCGCAGGCTGCTGCTGGAGTCCCAGGTGCAGCAGGAGATCCTCCGTGCCAGCCCCGAGCTCAGCCAGGAGCACATGCGCTCCATGCTGCGTCGCTGGTTCGTGGAGACGGAGGGTGCTGTCAAGGTGGGCCGGAGCAGAGAGAGGGATCTGGGACCTCGGGGTGGACCGGGGCAGAGAGCGGGATCTGGGACTCTGGGTGGGCCCGGGGCAGGGAGTAGGATCTCGGACCTCGGGGTGGACCGGGGCAGGGAGCAGGATCTGGGACTCTGGGTGGGCCCGGAGCAGGGAGTGGGATCTGGGACCTAGGGGTGGACCTGGGCAGGGATCGGGATCTGGGACCTCAGGGTGGACCAGGACAGGGAGTGGGATCTGGGACCTTGGAGTGGACGGGGCAGGGAGCGGGATCTGGGACTCTGGGTGGTCCCCAGGCAGGGATTGGGATCTCGGACCTCAGGGTGGAAGGGGCAGGGAGTGGGATCTGGGACTCTGGGTGGGCCTGGTCAGAGAGTGATATCTGGGACCTCCTGGTGGGCCGGGGCAGGGAGCGGGATCTGGGACCTCCGAGTGGCAGGCATGGGCAACTCCCAGTTCGGGAGCAGCACCCCTGCCCGAGACAGCCACCCCTCCTCATCCCCAGGCCTACCTGTGGGACAACAACCAGGTGGTGGTTCAGTGGCTAGAACAGCACTGGCTGGCACAGGGCGGCCTGCACTCTGCCATCCGAGAGAACATCAGGTACCTGAAGCGAGACTCGGTCCTCAAGACCATCCAAGGGTGAGTGACATGTCCGTGCCAAGCCTTGGGGCTCCTTGGCCTGACTGAGCCATACTCCAGTGCCAGGAAAGGGCCTCACCTCATGGGAGAGGTGACAGCCTTGGGTGGGCCACTCCCAAAAAAGGGCTGTCCCCCCCCACAGACAGAGTTGACACCTACAGAGAGTGAAGATACTTTTTCCCCTTTTTCTTTGTGTGTGTGTGTGTGTGTGTGTGTGTGTGTGTGTGTGTGTTGTATGCATGGGTGTGTGCACCTGTGATTGTTTATGTGGGTAGGTGCCCACGTGTGTGCATTTATTTGTGTGCAGAAAGCAGAAGTCAAAGGCTGGTGTCTCCATAGTTTCTCTCCACCTTGGTTTTCCGACTTTTTGACACTTTGTTTATAAGCAGAGAGAGACAGGGGAGAGAGACAGAGAGAATGTGAGAATGGGTGCACCAGGGCCTCTAGCTGCTGGAAACAAACTCCAGACGCATGCGCCACTTTGTGCATCTGGCTGTATGTGGGTACTGGGGAATTGAATCCTGGTCATTAGGTTTTTCAGGCAAGCGCCTTAACTGCTGAGTCATCTCTCCAGCCCCTCCACCTTATTTTTGAGACAGGTTCTCTCACTGAATCCAGAGCTCACTGATTCAGTTAGAGTAGCTGGGATCTGCCTGTCTCTTTGACGGCAGTGCGGGGATTACAGGTGCACATCGCTGTGCCTAGCGTTTTACGTAGGTGCTGAGGATCCAAAGTCAGGTCTTTGTACTTGCATGGCAAGCACTTGCCCACCCTCCTTTGTATGTGTGCAAATGCATGTATGTGTGGGGAATCCCAGGACAGATTCAAGTGTCATAGATCATCCACCTTTTTAGTCACAGGGTCTCTCATTGGCCTGGAGCTTACCAATTAGGCTAGACAGGCTGGCTGGTGAGCTCCAGGGATTCCCTGTGTTTGTCTCTCCAGCTCTGGGATTGCAGGCTCACACCACCACTCCAGACAATTTTATGTGGGTTCTGGGGATCGAACTCAGGTCCTTGTGCTTGTGAGGCAAACACTTTACTGACTGACTGATCATCTCGCCAGCCCCAGAGATGCTTTTGATTCATGGACTCTGCTGAGGTCTCCATGGTGATGTGGCCTGTGTCATGGCTGGATTCTGGTCTGTTAGAGAGCCCACATTCCAAACCCCTGTGTCTGAAGCTGAGGGCTCCTTTCCTGTGTCAGTCTTTCTGTAGTCTCTGGAGAGGCAGCTGGCAGCACATGTGGCCCTATTTGGGACATGAGGTTGAGGTTTAGGTCACATCACACAGCCAGTGACTGACTGATAAGGACCTTGCTACCACGAGGCATTCCTATTCCATGGGACTGTCACTCCCGGGTGACCACAGCAGGAGGAAATGAAGAGCTCTGGGTTCTGGTCTACCCCAGAAAAAGACATGGCCCTGTACAAGGACGCTGCACCTAGGGATCATTGTCTAGACAGGCGTGACCTGGTCCTTCTGTCTCTTCCCTTGCAGGCTGGTCCAGGAAAACCCTGAAGTCGCCATGGACTGCATAGTATACCTGAGCCAGCACCTCAGTCCAGCCGAGAGGGGGCAGGTGGCTCAGCTGCTGTCCACATCGGAGACCTCGGCATCCCCCTGAGCGGCTCTACCAGCCTAGGACCCCGTCACAGGAACCACGGGGAAAGCCACAAAGCAATCCTAAGCACGTTTGCAGGCAGAGCTGCTGGTCCACCTCAGCACCTGTCTCAGTAAAAGCCCAGTGCCCCTCCCAGGCAGGAATGGCCTTCCTGTTGCCAGGGACTTCATTGTGGCATGTCACCTCGGACAGTGGTCTGCTGCGTAATTGAACAGAACTGTCCTGAGGCCCTTGTGCTTTAGGGCCTGGAATGTGGCTCCTGGCATCTTTCACTCATTTCATTGTCTCATTATGGGACACTTTTTTTTTTTGAGGCACCTCCTCATAGCTTATGCTGGCCTCTAACTCACGGCAATCCTCCTACCTCAGGCTCCCGAGTGCTGGGATTAAAGGCGTGCACCACTGCATCCGGCTCCACTTCTAATTTTGTTTTTCACTCCAAGACCAGCACTTGATGTATGCATCTTGTATCTTTCAACAGAGTAAACCAGACTAGAGAAGACCTATTTTTGTAATGAGGCATATCAGATATTGCCTAGGCACCCAGGAAGAGCTAGAAATGGCTTTTATTTTTTAAGTTAAGAGAACGAAATGGTATTTTAGTCTCCACGTGTGTGGCCCTAGTGAGTCACGAAGACCGTCCTGTGGGCAGGCCATGTCTGACGCTCACACTCACTGGAGAGGTTCTTCGGGGAGAAAGCCAAGTGAACAGTGGTGCCTGAGCCCCGTGCCCCACAGATATCAGGCAGAGCCGTGGGATCTTCTTTCCGAAGAGTCCTTCTCTTCGAAGAGTAAGGAGTGCCTTCCCCTCGGGGCCCATATGGGCAGCACCCTGACGACTGAGTTGGAAGTACAGGGACAGTGGGGAAGCCATCCCAGACTCACAGTGAGTCACATCTGTGAGTGCCACCACCCTCTGAGGTCCCCAAAACACTGGTGTTTCCTCACCTCGTGTGGAGGGATCCATCACCCAGAGGCGGAGCTGTTGGTGATCTAGGATCAGACTGTGAGCACTGAATGTTGCTCAGGGTGACTGCCATGTCCCTGTCAGCACCCACAGGTCACGAGGAGCCTGAGAGGCTCTGTCACCTGCAAGTGATGGAGACTGTGGGAGTCGGCTGTCACCTTCTGCCCTGGAGACAGTGTGTCTGAGGACAACAAATGTTACCCAGGCCAATGTAGGAGCCATCCCGGATGCCCAGGGAATGCTTCTCAAGCCAGGACACTTGGAATGTCTGACTGTCAGCCCGTTGCATCCCTGGCAGATGGCGAGGGGACGAAGCTGAGAGATCCGATGTCCCACCTGGACGATAGGCAGGGTGGGGACTGCTGATGCTCTGGGAATGAAGGGTAAGGTCCTCTTGACTTAGGTGGAAAGATAAGCCAACGACTAGCTGCTACCCTCAACATTTGTGTGGGCTCCAGAGCTGCCAGGAAACCTGAAGAAATAAACTATTTTTGGGAAGAAACCTCTTGACTTTACTCCGTGCGTCGGCAAAGCTGGGCAGGCAGGGGAGGGAAGCTGAGGGCTGGCTTGGGGCTCTTAATCTTTTCTAAAACTTGACAAATATTATTCACCTACCTAATGGAGAAGGAGGAGGGAGGGAAGGCAGGAAGGCAGGGGCAGCCCAGGCAACTTTCACGTCTGTTTCCATTACTTCCCACCCCAATTTTGCAGAGGAGGGTGATGAGGCTCAGAGAGGTGAAGACACATGTTCATGGTCACACAGGGGTAGACTGGGAGGTGAATCCAGTCTGTTGGGTTGCAAAACCCCACCCTTTCCTTTCATGACATAGGGCCTCAGCCACAGGTAGGACCTGACTGTCCCCGCATAGAGCCAACCTGCGCAGGAGCCCCCTCCCCTTCCACCACAGCAGCCATTTTAATTTCTGAACACATAACACATTTTATTCCTGTCTAGTATCTTTCCCAGGCTTTTCCACCTCGTCAAGTGTTGTAGTCAGCTTCACATTGCTGGGATGAACATCCAGACCAGGCACAGTTATTGGGAGGAAGGGTTTATTTCAAGTTTACAGATCCAGGGGAAGTTCCATCAGTGATCGAAGAAGCTGCTTTCATACATCCAGGTAGAGAACGACCGCCAACAAACATCAGAAGCAACCAGCACAAATGGACAGCAAGCAGCAGGGATCCAGGCAGAGCTCAAACTGCTCAGCACACCTTTGGGCTGGAAATCAGATTTATCCCCAAACACACCTTAGGGCTGGACCACAAGATCCACCCCCTCCCCAGTGACACCCCTTCCATCCAGGTTAAGTTACAAGCTTTAACAAACACCTGAGTCTATGGGGAACATCCATTCAAAGTACCACACTAAGGGTGGGCCAATCAGCACCAGCAGGTGGTGAGGACCTGCCACACACAGGGAAGTAAGTAGCCCAGAGATGGAAGGAGAGATCCATTAATACTCTTTGGATGTTTGGATCAAGCCATGCCTGAAGCCAGCATCCCAATCTCAGGGACCTATTCCTTGTTTGTGTGTGTTTGAATGCACTAGATGACATCTTTATTATCCCCAGAGAGCTCAGTCCAGAGGCAGCAGTTAATTGTCATCCATGTCAGCACAATAATGCTGTGTCACCAGACACCTTAGAAAGGGAGGGGGCGGGCTGAAGAGATGGCTCAGCAGTTAAGGCACTTGCCTCCAGTGCCTAAGGCTGCAGGTTCAATTCCCCAGGACCCACAAGGTGGTGGCCTTGGTGCACACACACTCTCTCTCTCTCTGTATCTCTGCTTGAAAATGAATAAATAAAATATTTAAAAAAAGAAAGGGAGGGGGCAAAGAGCTGACAGTAGTAAGCTGATGTGAGGCCCTCTCTGATGAGGCAGAGAGGCTCTGGTCTTACTGCGTATTGGGAAGGTTGCTGATGGGTTACACAGACATTTCAGGTGGATTTCAAACAGTCATCCACTGGCTAATGGTGCTGGAGTCTGACCCATGGATAGTACATCAATCAGGCTCTCTAGAGGAACAGAACTGATAAAATTTATGTTATTTATTTTAAAAATATTTTTATTTATTTGCAATTAGAGATCAAGAAGAGAGAGAGAGAGAGGGAGAGAGAGAGAGAGAGAGAGAGAGAGAGAGAGAGAGAGAGGGAGAATGGGTACGCCAATGCCTCCAGTCGCTGCAGGTGAGTTCCAGATGTATGTGCCATTTTGTGCATTTGGCTTTATGCAGGTACTGAGGAAATGAATCCAGGTCCTTAGGCTTCGCAGGCAAGCGCCTTAACCACTGAGCAATCTCTCCAGCCCCCGGAGGGGATTTATTAGATTGATTTACACACTGTGCACTGAGAATCTACAGGCTAGAGAGGCTGAGACCGTAGCTGCTCAGTCCCCAGGGTAGTCATCTGGCACTGAAGGTCTGGAGGATTCTTGGGGAGCCGCTGGTCTTCAGTCCACGTTGGAAGGCTGAAGCAGCTGACTTCTGATGTCTGCAGAGGACGTCTGCAACAGGGTAGATGCACGCACCAGCAATAGCACTGTGCTCTCTGGGAACTTCCTCTCTCGGCTAATTCTTCTGGAAATGCCCTCGCAGACCTGACCTTGAGGTTGTCTCTTCACTGGTTCCTGACCTGACGGAGCAGAGACTGAGTCACAGGCAGTCCACTGGGCGTGGTGACGCATGCCTTTAATCCCGGCACTCTGGAGGCAGAGATAGGAGGATCGCTGTGAGTTTGAGGCCACCCTGAGACTACAGAGTGAATTCCAGGTTATCCAAGGCTGGAATGAGACCCTACCTAAAAAAAAAACAAAAAACATAAAAAGGGGGAGTCACAGACAGTCAACTGAAAGTGCTATCTATCATCATCCCTGAGGAAACTGATTCTTCTCCCTTGGGGGACTTAGCCCAGCCTGTCATGGGAAAGGACCCGATCACTGGGTGTAGAAGAGACCTTGTCTGGTATGGCTGGTCTAGACAATGCCATGGTGGAGGTCACTGGCTGATGTTTTGGCTTTGTCCCACGAAATCTTCACTGAGTCGCCGAGATGGATGCACCATGCCATCCATCTTGCTCTGCTAGACAAAACCCGGGCTCTGAGGTAAGCGGTCACTGCCAAGTTCACAGCACTACTGAGGGGCGCTGCTATTTGGCAAACTTTACATAATAACGCTTACCATGTTAACTTTTTCTTTTCTGATATTGCTCAGGCTGGCCTTAAACTCTGAGGCTCAAGCGATCCTCCTCTCTCAGCCTCCCAAGTAGCTAGAGCTAAGATGTACATTTATCTTAGTCTGGGGTCCAAATGTCCACCCAGCTGGTTAGAGGCCACCGTGAGCTAGGCACTGCTGGGAACAAGTCACCCTTAGAGTTGCCCACATTTCATGCCAGTTGCTTGTTGGACTTTGTTGCTATGTCTCTGGATTCCAGGGTGGGGACTCTGGGGACATGAAGTCCGGTAGCCATACCATCCGAAGAAAGAGCAACATGACCAATATCATCTGAAAATGGCCATCGTGGCCCCACCACCCCACTTCTGATTGTGGACCAGATCTCTGTCCTTCCCCAACCCTCCAGCACATTCTCTTTAGGAACCCTCACTAAGATAGGCAGTGCCAAGCCATGGAAGAATGCCCTGGAGATGTGTACGCCTGAGATTCAGGCCTAAGAGAGGTTTGTGCCAGCGTGCAGATGAGGTCAGCAGTGGCGTCTCAGATGTGATCAGAGACTGTGGGCGGTGTCCCTGGAGTCCCATGTCTAACCCTCGCTAATCCCAATAAGATCACTTAGTTTCTCTGAGCCTCAGTGGACCCTGTAAATGTGACTAGAATGGTTTCCTATGGCTGTCGTTATATCGTATCAGAGTGGCTTAAACCAGCACAAATGTGTCCTCTTAAAGGAGGCTGCATGTTTGGAATGGGCTTATGAGGTTAAGCTCACAGGGTCAGCAGAGCTGCAGGTCATGGGAGGCCCTTTGACCTCTTGCTGGAGGTGCCTTGGGCTGGTTAAGCCTGCATCCCAAGGCCTGGAGGCGTGATCCAAGGGGTCCAAGGTGCTAGGAAGAGAAACAGTCCAGGGGGGCTGCCAGAATCTTTCCCTAGCATCCCCTTAGTCTCTGCTGTCAAAGTGCCCCGATTAGTACTTCCTGAGACAGAAGGAGAAATACGAGAAAGATAGCTTTTAATAGGCAGTCAGTGAAGGACAAAGGCCCAAGGATGCCATTTTGTCTGCTTTGCCAAGATGGCTGTAAGAACACTCCCCAGCGGGAACTTCCTGCTTCCTCCTCAGCTCAGCACACCTACATGGGCTGCCCCCCTGAGTCAGCCCCTAGAGTCCCCGAACCAACGATGAGGTCTCTCCTTACACAGCTGTGTCTGACAACAAGGCTCATCCTAATTGATCGTGTGAGGAGTGGAAGCCCTCTTGTCTTCCTGTGTGTAAGTCTGGCTGGGAAAGGGGGGCGCTTCCTTCTACCTGGGTATTCTGCTTGCCTCCTACCTGTGCCTGGCTTGGGGGTGCTTCCTTGCTTGTTACATGCATGATCTTTTCTTTCTTTTTTTTTAGTCTTTAAAAATATTTTTCTTTCTTTTTTTTTAGGTTTTGGATCACTTTTTTTTATTATCCATAACGAGATACATTTAATGAACAAATAATTAGTTGTTATCCCCAGTTCCCCAATGCCCCTCTTCCCTATCCCCAATCAGCTGGATGTCCTCCTCTGTGGGCAGTCTGGATCAGTCCATGGGGTAGGGGATTATGGATAGCCTAGGAATCAGCCTGGTTCCATCCACCTTAGTGTGATGTTACTAAGGGGGGGGGCGATGTCTCTGGGAGTTCTCCCCCACCATGGCTCTTACAATCTTTCTGCCCCTTCTTCTGCTGAGTTCCCTGAGTCATGGTGGGTGAGTATTAAGGCTGCTTTATTGTTGAGGTCTTAGGTGCCTCACTACTTCTGCTTTAGGTTGTGTTGAAACTCATTGGTGTCTGTCTGGCTTATCCTGTGTTGACTGATTGGCTGTGGGTATGGGTCTCTTGCTTATCCCACCATTCTCTGCGGGGTTCCATATGGATCCTCCACGGTAGATCTGGTATGGTTCATCTCTTTCCAGGATGTCAGCTATTGGCCTGAGGCTCGTTGATAGGGTTGGATGAGCCACAGCTCTCTCGCTGCATTCTGAAAGATACAAACAGAATCTCCATCGGAGAGTGAGATCAGTTAACTGAGATACACCTTTCTGAATTAGCTAGATTCTATTGTTAGTAGCCTCTTTGTAAATCACTCCTATAGTGCATCTCTCTTTGGGGGCCTAAGATTTTGGTTCCCAGTGCATTTCACCCTGAGTCCCCAGTTCCAGTTAAGGGCTCCCCCTCACTGAGTGGATTATTTGGCCAAATTAAAAGCTGTTTATTACCTCCCCCTGGCTTTGGCTCCTCCATTGCACAAGTGTTCCTTTCTTGGTTCACTGTTCTCTGTCAGTAGGAAGTGTGTTCAGCCTACTCATGGTGGCCGACTGCATTTCATGTCAGTAGTCTTTGTTTTCTCGAGCTGTCGTTGACCAGTTTCCCCTGGCAGCTCATGCAGTGCCTTCCAGCACTTCACTGACTACCATCTGGGGGTGCATGATCTTTTCTTAATCCCTGAGTCCTTCACTATTTCTTAACCCTTTCTGGCCTTTTATGTGAAGGGGATCTGTTTTCAAACTTTGTATTGAGAGCTTCCATAATTATAGGACACAAACCATTATGACTCCTTCCCCACCCTCCCTCATATCTCTTCCCCCTCTCAATGAGTCTCTGTTTTGTTTCACGTCATCATCTTTTCCTCCCATTATATGTAGATATTATCAGGCACTGCGAAGTCATGAATATCAAAGTCATTTTGTGTCTGGAAGTTTGCGTTGTAAGCAGTCCTCTCCTTCCTTTGGCTCTTACAGTCTTTCCACCACCTCTTCCGCAATAGACCCTGAGCCTCGGGAAGTGTGATAGAGATGTCCCCGTGCTGAACACTCCACTGTCATTTCTTCTCAGCACTATGGTGTCTTGAGTTATCCCAGTGGTCAGCGCCATCTGAAAAAGAGAAGCTTCTCTAGCCAGAAGTGAGAGGAGCATTATTATATGAGTATGCTCATTTTTTAAAGTGCTTATAAGGCAGTTCAATGGGCATAATATATGTATTCAGCCAGACACCAGCAGGCGTTATTCCCCTAGGGCTCATGACCTCTCCTGCCATAGGCTTTTGACTAGGTCTTCAGTACCAGGCGTGCTTTCTCTTCCATGGAGCGAATCTCTAGTCCAATTAGAGAGCAATTGGTTTCCCCCACAATAGATGTGCCACTATTGCCCCAGTTGGCACTCTTGGCCTGGCTGGCCAGTCTTAAGGCTTGCAAGGTCCAGTGCTAGCCACCACCATTGATGACTTCTCTCTCCCATAGGGGCTGCACACAGCCTTAGCTTCTTCCAGCTTTCTCTCAGCAGGTTAACAGGGAGATTTTTGGGTTCTTACGTTTTTGTCTTCCATGTGTGGGTGTACATACCACTCCTAGAGCCTTTTACCTCTAGGGGTTTCTCTGTGATGGAGACCCTCAACCTTCCTTTCTCCACTGGCTTGAGTGTTTTAGCTAGCCCCCTCCCTGGATCTTAATTCTCCCACCATAAACCTCCTGATTTACACTTCTAGAAGTCCATCTTATCAATTCTTTGCTAAAATCAGACAAGGACCCAAAAGTTGGGATTTACAGGTCTTCCCTGAACGCCCAAATCCTGCATCAATACCACACATACCCCATGATCCTACACACTTCTTCCTTGGAAATTAATGTGTGTGTGTGTGTGTGTGTGTGTGTGTGTGTGTGTACGTGTGTAGCTTGTCTCTCTAATAAGGCTTTAAGACATTTCCTAAGTAAGCTTAAAAGACAAGACTCCTCATTGATGGACCCATTGCTAAGTCACCTGATCTATTCCCTCAAACCTCAGCTTCTTCATCTGCAAAGTGGGTGTGAGAACTAATCTCCCAGGGTCTCCTCGGCTGCGTGAGCTCAGAGCAGGGTCCAGCGTAGGGCCTGAAACATTGTAGATGCTGAGAAAGGGGGATATCTTTTCACTGTCAACCCCAACCCAGCTGGGAGCAGCCCCTTGCCCCCCTGCAGTCTGGTGCACATAGGCTCAGCCCCAACCAATCCTTTAAGCCTCTGCTTTTGAGCAGGAAACTGAATGAAATCAGTTCCCAAGATGATACCTGCCAAGTACTGGTTTCCAGGGACAGTTAATGGATTCTGTGTGAGTTTGATTGATGAGAACCCTGGAGCATGGTGGCGCACGCCTTTAATCCCAGCACTCGGGAGGCAGAGGTAGGAGGATCACCATGAGTCCAGGGCCAGCCTGAGACTACATAGGGAATTTTTTTTTTTTTTTTTTTTTTTTTTTGGTTTTTCGAGGTAGGCTCTCACTCTAGCCCAGGCTGACCTGGAATTCACTATGTAGTCTCTGGGTGGCCTTGAACTCACAGCAATCCTCCTACTTCTGCTTCTCGAGTGCTGGGATTAAAGGCGTGCGCCACCGTGCCCAGTTTACATAGGGAATTCTAAGTCATCCTGAGCTGGAGTGAGACCCTACCTCAAAAAACAAAAACAAAAATCAACCAAACAAAAGAGAACCCTGGCCCCAGCCCCAGACTCATTGGGAACTTATTGTCCAAGCAAGTGTTCAAAGTCATGAGTGACGTCACTTCCCCCCACAAGCCACCCTCCCCCATTTCCATTTACTCTGAGCCACACACACAGTTACTGTTGGGTCTTCATTGACAGAAAAAGTTACTACTATACATACAGTCTTGGCACAACCCAGATGTGGGGGTCTCAAGAGCCACTTTAAACATCTTAACTTATCAGGGGTCCTGGCACACACAGCAGCCGAGCAGTGCTGGCCAGGGAGGTGGTACTGCACAGGCTGAAACATGGCCATGTTCTCAGAGACTTCTAGAAGTAGACAGGCCTTCAAGATGGTCCTTGAAAACAAGGCTTAACGTCAGTGTCCACAGCTGGCTGACCCACTGAAGAGTCAGAACATTCTGGCTCTTCCAGACTCGGATCCCAAACATCCAGGTGGTGGGGAGAGAGGTGCTTCTACTTCGCTTTTTGCCTTGTCCGGAACAGCCATCCTGAACTCCCTCCCAGCAAAGAAAAAGCAAGTAAGCACCAAGACGTATCCCGTGTTGCGCTTGCTGCGTGGGTCACGTCTCGTGTTCGTGGCTCGAGGTGTGTGTCCTTCCATCGGAGTCTCTTAAACCTCGGTTCAGAAAGCTCCAGTGCCCCACACCCTTAGAAAATTCCCAAACCCAACAAACGCTATGGCTCTCCCCTCTTCGGTGCCCAAAGGGGTCCAATCTGAGTCATGGCGGAACAGGTAGAAAAATAGCTGGTTTCTAAGAGTTTAAAAAAATACAAAAAGGCAACAGGATGCTTCACAGTCTCAGATGTGCTCGCTTGTCTGAAAGAGAAGCAAGCAAGGCTGCTGCCATGAGCTGCCTGAACATGGCTTAGGGCTTAGAAGCTGGCTGGGAGGTTGGGAGGGAGGCAAGTGTCTCATTCTGAGGGCCTAGGCTGGGCTGGCAGAGGCGGTGTGACAGTCACAATAAATATAAATAAATTTACACGTGGTCCCAGTGCTCAGCATGGCCCTGGGAGCTGCTGAGCGACAGACAGACAGGAGCATCGAGCAAAGCTGTCTGGGCACAACTGTGGTCAAGCCCCAATTCTGTCATGTCCAAGGCTTACTGGCCCCTCTCTGGCCTTGGGCCGTGCTTTGAGGTGTGGGAAGAGGCTTCTTTTCCCGAGAGAGTGAGTTTGGGGATCCCCTGCAGTGTCTCTATGGTACATCAATGTGTCCCAAGGCGGACCTCAGGTTGTCCAAGGGCCCCACCAGGAGTTGGGCTGGAGAAAGTCCAGTTTCAGTAGTCAGGCCTCTGACTCATTTCCTGTGGGAGAATGGAAAGTGGGGTGCCAGACACTCTCCTGTTCTGACTTGGAGGGCTCCAGAAATGTCCTGAGGGAAGCATGAGGGGTGGGGGGCATTGATGAGAGTCGTTGCTTCACTGTCTAACCAGAAGCCTCACTACAGTTTCAGGAGCTAGCCAGCAAGGAGTGAGGCATCCATCCAGCTGCTGAGGGGGTTGTGGGCCAGCTGAGGTCATTAGCTCAAAGTAGGGCTATAGGTTTGTTCCCTGGGGTTCCCAGGTACTGAGTGGAGGTGGCCCCTGAAGTCACACTGTCTGGGGTGGAGTATGCAGTGTAGAGACCTGTCACCTGCACGTCTGGGAAGCATTGATCACTGCCACCAGAGATTGGGTTCAGGCCTGGGACCCCCAGGTCACAGCCAAGTGGGGAGTCTCCAAAGGCCCCCAGTGTATCCAGGCCAAAGCTCTCTTCTTTCATTTCTTCCCAGAGGTTTCCTTGCAAAGACAAAAGCATATGGGTGAGCTGGCTTCAGATCAAACAGTTTCAAGTTCCAAACCCTATTTTAGGGAAGAGGCAAAAACCACGTGGTGTGGCATTTAAGGTCATGTGTTGTCAAAAAAAAAAAAAAAAGCACGGAGAAGACTGAGCTCTGATCCCTGCCCTCTTGGGAAAAACACTTTGGTCTCTGAGCCTAAGAATAAGATTGGGGAGACGGGGACACCCAGCAAATGTTAAACAGTAAAAGCATTTTGTTTTCATCAAGGGGCATCTTCAAGATCAAAGGCAGTGGTTTCTCAGGGACAGAAGTGGTAAGGAGATTCCCATATGCCTGGTCACAACTATGACAAGTTAACTGGCTGACTAACCTCATTTGAGATGGGACTTGAGCTCACTAATGTCCCAGCTACCAAGGCTGGAATGCAGCAGGTGCACACGTTAGGGGGTTCGATAGGTTGGGAGCCTTCCCTGAAGTCTGAAATTGCCTTGTTGGTTCTTTGACTCATTTGTTCATCCAGCCACCATCCATCCATCCTTCCATCCATCCATCTACGAACACACCCATATCCCATTTATGGAAGACAATCATGTGGCAGGTTAGACATCGGACTGACAAGAGTTTGTCACACACAAGTTGAAACAGTTACTGAAAATCTGGCTTAAATCCTGGCTCTGTCACTTGACCAGTCAGGGGACCTTGGACCAGTGACTTGACTTCTCTCTCTTTGTCTCAGTGTGACAGGGTGGGATGAGATCATGCCCATGATGTGCTGGGCTGGTATACAGTAAGTGCTCATTAAGAACTTGGGTGAGGAGCCGAGTGTGGTGGCGCATGCCTTTAATCCCCGTACTTGGGAAGCAGAGATAGGAGGATCGCCATGAGTTCAAGGCCACCCTGAGACTACATAGTGAATTCCAGGTCAGCCTGGGCTAGAGCGAGACCCTACCTCGAAAAACCAAAAGAACTTGGATTGGGGACTAGAGAGATGGCTCAGAGGTTAAAGATGCTTGCTTACAAAACCTGATGGCCTGGGTTCAATTCCCCAGCACCCATGTAAAGCCAGAGGCACAAAGTGGTGCATGCATCTGGAGTTCATTTGCAGTGGCAGGAGGCAATGAGGCCCTGGCATAAAACTCTCTCTTTTTCTGTCTGTCTCTTTGGCTCTCTCTCTCTCTCTTTCCCTCAAAAATATTTTTTAAAAAGAACTTAAATGGGGCTGGAGAGATGGCTCAGCAGTTAAGGCACTTGCCTCCAGTGCCTAAGGCCCCGGGGATTGATTCCCAGGTCCCACATAAGCCAGACCCACAAGGTGGTGGCCCTGGTGCTCTCTCTCTCTCTCTCTCTCTCTCTCTCTCTCTCTCTCTCTCTCTCTCTGCTTGAAAAGGAATAAATAAAATATTTTAAAAAAAGAACTTAAATGAGTCGCCATGGTAAAGAAGCTATAAGCAGATGCAGGTCGTAACCCTCACTTGTGTTCCCCTGTCTCTGCCTCCCTCCCACCCCTCCCCCATTCCTCCCCCATCACCCCCCCATCTCACCCTGCAGAGCCAAGTCCATGATGCTGGGGTCCAGGGCATCCACCTCAGTGTTCGTGTCAGTGCTGATGTTGAGGAAGTCCCCAGGGGCCACGCTCATGGTCAGCTGGGGGAGGGGCCCGGGGCTCAGGTCCTGTAGGGCATTAAGAGGAGGGGTCTGGGCTGGTGCAGGTGAGTCTGGGGCCAGATGTGCCTGGGGCTGGACCTGGTGGTGCAGGGGGACCGACTGCAGGGACAGGGTCATCAGGGGTTGTGGTGGGAGCTGGGAGATGGCCAGGCAACTGTGGGCCATGGTCACCGTGGTGGCATGAGTCAGTATGGGGGCCTCGGGTTCCCCTGGTTTGCCAGGACGCCGGCAGCTTTCTGGTCGGTCTGAGATCAGCTTGTCCAGCTCCTCTGCAGACAAGTGGGAGAATTAACTCAGAATCCCCTGATGTCCCCAGGCCCTAGCTTGGGCCTGGGTTCAAGCCCCAGTACCACCACCCATGTGAATTTAGCAAGCTTCTTGGATGCTCTGACACACTGTCTCCTCTCTTGTGGAATGACATCATACCCTCTGCATGAGGAGGTTGCTATAGTGATGTAACACCATCCCTAACCATGGCAGGGCCTTTGAGGGTTGAGGTGTCATCAAATTATAACAGCCCTTCCCCTCTAGGAGTGACTTACCACACAGGCACATGACCCTGGGACTTCATTTGAACTCACACCAGCCTCTCGAGAGGGAACTGAGGCAGAGGCTATAGACCCCAGGAAACTGGGGTAAGCTTGATCAGTAGTATGTAAGGGGGCCTCACTATTTCCCGTCACTAACGCAGCATTAAGAGAAGGACTTAACAGGGTCCTTTTCAATATTCTTGGATATAAACAGAACAGACTTTACTCTGACATTCGGAGAGATTTGAATGCTAAGACCCGCCCATGACTTCTCACTAATCCTGACCAAACCCAATCCCAGAGCTCTGGGGTGGTGGCTGTCCCTCAAGTCCCTTCTCCCCGCTTACTGAATGTCTACCCCACACCCAGGTCTTCCATTTCTCTTGTCGTTTTGTTTTGATTTTTGAGTCGGAGCCTCTCTATGTAGCTTAGGCTGGCTTTAATCTCTGTCTTCCTGCCTCAGCTTCTTAAAAGCTGGCGTAACAGGTGTATGCCACACCTCTTGTCTCGAGAGCATGTCTTCCTATTCCGAAAGTATCGAAAACCACCTTGATCTTGAACACTTGCATGTATTTAATTGTGAGATACTTAACTTGCTTTCAATATTTCTACTTTTACAAATAATTTTGTGGCATGTAACTTTGTTCATACATCATTTTTTTCTCTCTCAAACTTTTGATTTCCTCAGTATGAATTGTTAAAAACACAGAATTGGAGCTTGGCTGGGTGTGGTGGGGCACGCCTTTGATCCCAGCCCCTGGGAGGCAGAGGTAGGAGGATCACCGTGAGTTCAAAGTTTGAGGCCTGAGACTACCTAGTGACTTTCAGGTCAGCCTGGGCTAGAGCGAAACCCTATCTCAAAAAAAAAATTAGACAATTTCATGGATATAGTTTAGAGGTTTGGGATCTCCGACATTTCTCTCAGAAAGCTTTGTAAGTTATGTTCCTACGAATTAGTGGTAAAGGCGCCTATTTCTCCACCTGCCTGAGTGTTGGAATTTTATTATTTTAAACTCTGGCCAATGTGGTAGGGAAGTGATGTTATCCCACAGTCATGGACTTTGGCATTTCTGGGAGAGAAAAAGTGTGTCAGATTTGACTGCTTTTCACGTTTCTGACCAGTCCCCTCCACAGATCCCGTCATCGCCTGGACGCAGGCAGTGGCGCCCTGGGCAGCCGAGGCTTGGTGCGGGCTCACCAGGGTTAGCCATGCTGCGGTGGATGGCCGCGAGGTCTTTCCTCTTCCATTTGTACATCTCTTCCTCCATCTTGTCGATGCGGGCCAGGTTCAAGGCCCACAGGCAGCCCTTGCGTGAGGAGCCACTGGACTTATTCTCCACCTTCTCGAAGCACTTGTTCAGGGACAGGTTGTGTCGCACTGAGTTCTTCCAGCCATCGGGTGCCGTCTGTGGGGGAGACTTATTGGGTGAACTCCCTTGAAACCCTTCACTCAAACTCACTCAGGTCTGTGAGGTGGGACACAGTCAGGGAGCTGAGATGGAGGGGTGGGGCTGGACACTCAGGATCACCCTGATGGCAGGGG
>PVHP010016334.1:0-36081 GCA_004024765.1 Zapus hudsonius | reverse complement strand
TTCTTCTCCCTCTGGGATCCCAATGATTCTAATATTGGTCCTCTTTATTGTATCCCATAGATCTCTCAAATTGTGCTCACTTGATTTCTTGAATTTATTGAAACCTATGACATCCTTATTAATTCCTTTGGATTTGTCTTCTACTTCTGAAAGTCTGTCCTCCAGATTATCAACCCTGGGACTGAATGATTCAAGTGAGGTTTTTAGTATTTCTTCTTCATTTTTGGTTTCTGCTATGATTTTATTAATGGCCTCTAATTCTTTGGTGAGATCCAATTTCCAATCTATTTTTGTTTTTGCTTGGGTTTCCTGATAATCATTTTTTAGTTTTCTTAATTCCTCATCAAATTTAATTAATTGATTGTCCAGCTCTTCTCTTAGCTGATTAATCTTTAATTCACTTAATGTATTTCTGAATTCGTTCATATTTCTCTCCATCGAATTCAGTTTGGAGTCTATGCTTGAGTAGGAATGCTTCAACTCATTTATGTCTTTTCTCATAATTTCCATGTTAGCCCTTAACTGCATCATATCTGCATTGCTGTTGTGGTCATGAGTCATAATGTTCTCTCTCTGCAATTCTGTATGAGCTTCTTCCACCTCCTTTCCAGTTTCGTGTTCCATAATGGGTCTAGCGGCCCTGATTTGGGAAGTTGCGTTTTTCCTTTGGCTTCTGCCCATGCCCTGATAGAGAAGTGGGGGTCAGTGGTCCCGAAGCTGATGAGAGGCTGGGCGGCCCCAAACTTGGGCCTTTATTGCAGACAGACCCCAAACCTCCATGGAGAGACACTCTTTCCCCTCTCAGAAGGTGGAGGGGACCGCCTCTGAGGACCAGCTGCTCCCACAGGGAAGCCTCTCAGTTGGCGCCAAGTACCAGGAATCTGCCACGAGGGGATAAAGGTAGAGCCTGAGGTCCAGAGGAAGGGTACAGCTGCTGGCTCCCTTGCAGAGCCGAGAGCTGCCAGGAACCCGCAGCGGTTCTGAAGCTGAGGAGAGGCTGGGCGGCCCCAAACCTCCCCTCTCAGAAGGTGGGGAAGACCGCCTCTGAGGACCGGCCCCTCCCGCGGGGAAGCCTCTCATTTGGCACCAGGGATCTGAACCCGCGCAAGCGGGCAGAGGCGTGAGCCCTGGGTGCACTTGGCCCAGCCCGCTCTGTGCTCCCCTGCAGAGCCAAGAGCTGCCGGGAATCTGCAGCTGTTCTGAAGCTGAGGAGAGGCTGGGCGGCCCCAAACCTCCCCTCTCAGAAGGTGGGGAAGACAGCCTCTGAGGAATGGCCGCTCCCGCGGGGAAGCCTCTCAATTGGCGCCAGGGATCTGAACCCGCACAAGGGGACAGAGGCGTGAGCCCAGGGTGCACTAGGCCCAGCCCGCTCTGTGCTCCCCTGCAGAGCTGAGATCAGCTGTGGAACCCTGCTGTGGATCCCAAGCCAAAGCCGAGGAGAGGCCGTGAGTGGGTGCCCGGGTATCAGTCCTGCAATGGAACCTCTGTGGAGAGCTTGGAATCTGCCCCAGGGGATAATGGTGGGAGCTAGTGGGGGGGAGGGCTCGGCCTTCTGCTCCACAGGGGAGCAGAGAGCTGCTCGCGAACCCCGTCTGCTGCAGCCCAGGGGTTCTGGAGGGAGGGAGAGTCTGAACTCCGGTTCGGCCTGTGTCCAAAGCGTGGATACCAGCTGAGGGGATCAAACCTTTCCAGAGAGTCCTGGCGACGTTGTTACTCGGTCACCATCTTGCTCCGCCCCCCGCATGTGACATTTTTTGCATCTGGCTTTATGTGGGTAATGGGAAATCAAACCTTTGTCATTAAGTTTTGCAGGCAAGCACCTTAACTGCTGAGCCATCTGTCCAGGCCCTAAGTCAAAGTCTTTCATTGAATATGGAGCCCATATTTTTCAGTTAGACTGGCTAACCAGTGAGTCCTAGTGATTGTCATGTCTCTGCCTCCCTTAACTCTGGGGTTATAGGCATGTGTAGCCATAACTGGCTTTATATGTAGGTGCTAGGGGTCTACCTCAGGTCACACTTGCTGAGTCATATCACCAGCCCTAACCAATCAGTTATTAACTGTAATTAATTATTTCTCTTAATTTTTCCATAATCCTAATGTCCCAGCTCTCGATTTCCACTGTCTTAGTTGGTCTATAGTTATAGTTATTTTTACTGTTGTAATAAAATTCTAAAGATTTTCCATTGCCTTTAAGATGTGCTTTGATTCAAGTCTGAGGACAATTTCTCCTCTACTTAAAGTCTTTTGATGTCCATTCAATGTCTGTAAAATGTTAGCCAATAATGGTGATGTATTAGGGACTTCATAGACTTGATCTTGAGTGTCTCTCTAGCTTTGTGTTGTACAGAACTTTCTTTTAGACATTACATGATATCTTTGAGTAGAGAATGCTTTGGCCCAGTAGCCACAGTAACTTTGGACCCGAACAATATAGTAATATCTTAGTAATAGAGCAAATGACACTCCCTAGAAGATGGAGAAAGAGAGGGTCACAATACCTTCTTCACCTATGATTCCAACCATTGCTTTAGTTTGCCCTCCCCCTCCTGAAAGTGATCTTGGGAGGTGTTAGATTATGTAGGAAGTAGAAGATTAATTGGAAGGGGGATTAGAAGAGGGACTCCAAGATGTAGCTTTCATGAGGTTGCCATCTAAAATGATGTGGGTGGGGATTTCCAGTGATGTAGCTGTCTTTGAGTTACTTACCCTCTTGTAAGTAACCCTCGCCCATGCTCTGTAAATAACTCCAAATAAACTCATTGGCTCAACAAGTTGGACTTTGGTGTATTTGTGTTTTGATCTGTCATCTGAGCCATATCTGGGGTGAATAGGCATGTGTTTCCATCTCCCCAGAGAAAATAATTCATTCAACACCTTGTTTTGGGGCAATTTCCTCCAGAGATAGAGACATCTTAATGTCTCAAAGGAAAATAATGTCTTTTAGAGATCATATAGTGCTAGAAGTTGATCATATGAAATTTGAAATACAGGTCATGGTTTTATTTGATCTACAACTCTTTAACCAATCTTAACAAAATCATGAAAGCAGTCACACTGGGAACCCTATTAAAAACATTTTATCGACAGCCTCTATATATGCACAATGTATTCTGATCATAATCCTCTGTTACTGCTCTCATTTGCTCCATCTCCTGGATTCCCCCTCTACTAAACCCCTTCTTTTCAGCTACTATCTTATCTGTTTTGATGTCATGATTTTCCCTTCATATTATGCAGGTCTTATGTATGTAGTGTCAGCCATGGTAAGGTCATGAATGCAATGGGCACATTGTCTCTGGAAGATAGTATCCAAAGCACACCCCTCAATCAATGAGCTCTTAAATTTATTTCATCATCTCTTCCACAATGGTTCCTGAGCCTTGGTGGGTGTGACATAGATGTCTTTCAGTGCTGAATACTCCATTGTCGCTTCTTCTCAGAACTTTGATGAGTTATGAGTCTCTCTGGTACTCACCACTATAATACAGAAAAGAATAGTTTCTTTAACCAAAAGTGAGAGTAGCATTATTCTATGGGCATAAAAATAAACATTTATAAGGAAATTTGTTAAACATTATATATACATTTAGCCAAACTACAATAGCAGCTTCCCTGCTTGGCTTATGACCTCCCAAGCCATAGGCTTTTGACTAGGTTTTAAATACCAGCCATGAATTCCCTCCCATAGAACAGGCCTCAAATCCAATCAGAGTGTAGTGGTTTCTCCCTGTTGTAGTCAGCCACATGCTGCTGGGATGAATCTACAAACCAGGCACAATTTGTGGAGGGAAGTATTTATTGAAATAACAAATCCAGGGGAAGTTCCAGGGGAAGTTCCAAAAATGAAGTAAAAGGCTGTCCCCCTTTCATAAATCCAAGCATAGAGACAGAGCCAGCACCAGCAGCCAGGGGAGCAAGGAAAAGTGTTCCCTTCCCCTCAAGCTTCCTTATATCTACTCCCCTTCTGGAAGGCCCACCTACTCTGGGGAAAGGGCTCACTCTGGAGAAGGGGCCTCCTTTCTTCTCCAAAATTCCAAAAGGATTTTGTTAATCCTTTCTACAGGCAAGGTCAGAGATCCACCCAAGATTACTGTGGATTATTACAGAGGTCAAATTGACAATAAAGTCAACCATCACACTCCCATAATGTAAATTCCCCCATTACACCCATTGGTACATTTTGCCTGCCTGGCCAGCTATATGGGTTACATGATCCACATGAACAGGCTGGTTAAGCCTGTTCATGAATTTTCTCCCTGCCTTAGAGCAGGCTGCATAGCATTTTTCAGGACTATGAGAGTTAGTCAACAGGGAGGAAATTTACAGTGTAACTCCAGTTTGATTTCTTTGTGTCCTGCAACTGAAGCATGTAGTATGTTGAGCAATAGAGTCTTAAGATCTAGTTCTGGTGGGCATCCAAGAGCCTTGGTAAGAGCCTGTATTGTTTGTGGGCATCAGGTGCCTCCCAGACTAACAACAATTCACTGGAAGGCATCCCACCCCTTGCACTGAAGTTTTTCTTTAACAATCTATGGCTTAATGAGCATAGCATTATCCACTCTCACAGGGTACTTTTGCCTAAACTCTCTTTTATAACACACACTACCTAAAAACAAAGAAATAAATTTCATCATGAGTTATTTATAATATCTTTAATTTTGATTAATCCTCTCCCAACTCCCTCCTCTCCTCCATCTCCTTCCCCTGACCCCACTTAGACATTACAACCCCAGTATCCTGTTCCTCTACTTATTTATATACCACATTTTCTCTCTCCTCTCCTCCCTCCTTCATGGCCCCTTAGTGGCTTTCTGGCTTCTACTACTAACTCTTACTCCAATTTACATGCAAACTTAAAAATTTGAAGAAAAGCTCTATATATGAGACAACATGTGGCATTTGACTTTCTGGGCCTGGAGAACCCTATTTTTATGAGGTTACATGGTTTCCTTCAATAATGTTGCTCCTACCTCTATTGCCTCTCTCATATATTCTATTAATAACTAAGCTCTGCTTTTTCACACCATAGTTCTTTTGCACATGCTATACTCACTGCCAGAATTCCTCTCCTTTCCCTTTGTTTACCTGGAAAATTCCCAATTGGCTCTCAAAAGCTGCCTAGATGTTTTCACCTCCTGAAAGCCTTCTTTGTTCTAATCTCTACCATGTCAGTGAGTTTATCAGCCTTTTCCACACTGTAACTTTGAATGTTACTCATATTTCTATCATTGCCCTTAGAATACTGCATTATATGTAGTTTTTTGTTTTTCTTCTAAACAGTCTTTGAAACATTTTATAACATATTTTCTTTTTTAAAAAACATTGAACTAAATAGGTTATAAAGCAAATGCCATAGAAACCTAGAAGGAGATATGATTAATTAATTCTGATTCAGGGAAGCAGAGAAAATGGCACAAATGACAGAGCATTTCAGTAGTTTGGTCATATACATGTTTACTTAGTGTTCCCTATGTGAAAGGTACTTTTATAGACTCTGGTTATATGTTATATGTTTTAGCAGTGTTCAAGTACACAGAGTCTTTGAGAGTCCAAAGAAGACAAGTAGTAAACTACAAGGAGAAAAAAAATGTAAATAGATAATGCATTTACCTTGTTATTGCTGGGAAACAACACCGTACCAGTAGCAGTTTATGGGGGAATGGATGTATTCCAGACTTACAGTTTCCTTCATATTATGAAACATGAAAGCCCCATAGACTCTGGTATTTTTATTAAGATTGTGCTACTAACTTGAGTCTCCAGCAGGTGGAGTATTTCTGGGGAAGAGGTATGCCCCTGGGAGTGGATCTTGTACTTCAACTTTACTAGTTTTGTAAAGAGCACTTTGAGCTCTAGCTGTGTGTGCTTGCTGCTGCTGGTAACTGTTTCTCTATGCTGACGGAGCTGAAGTGAATCAGCTTCTTCCGCCATTGATGGTGTTCCTCTGGCTTCTCTAAGACTGAAATAAACCTTTTCCTCCCATAAGCTGCTTCTGGTCAGTGTTTATCCATCAGTATGAAGGCAACTACAACCTAAAATTGGCACCAGCAGTGGAGTTGTTGATATGATGCACCTCACCATATTGGTTTTGGTCTTTTGGAAGTTGTGGGTGGGAGGAATATGGAAGCATTTTATACTTTGGACTGGAGGAGGCCTGAACCATTTACAACATTTACAGCATGATGGACTATTCTGGTGAGAATTTGAAAATGCTAAATTCAGAGATTATTGTGGATTATGGAGGCTTGGTTTGTGAAATTTCAAAGGGGCAAGACCAAACCTTGGCATACAGGTATAAAGGACTGCTGCATTCTTATGTTTATTCCCAAAGAGTTTGATAATATTGAATTTAAAAGTAATAAACTGATGTGTTTGGAGGGAGATACAGAACAGAAATATGTATAGCTTATCACAGGAAATATTCAAGCAAGTTTAAAGTTACTGGCACAGAGAATGATTTTAGGTTACTGAAGCTGCAATTGTTAAGTTGATTACCACCATTAAGGGTAGAACAATTGCTTTTCATTGGAACAAAGGAAGAGATGCCTGAAGGTGAAATATGCCCAGGAAAGACTCACGTAAGTAAGAATATAAATTTATTTGTTAGGAGGTGACTTAAAAGAAGAATTCTGAAGGAGTATTTTGTTCTTCAACATATTTACCCCTGGATTAATAAATTTGGTAACCCACCTGGTATTATGACGTATAACAAATGCTAGAGAGAAAGGGTCATTGGATATGCAACAGAGTTTTGTTTTTTGGAAATAATCCTGGAGCAAAGTGAAGTAGGGTTGAAATCCCTTTGTGGTGGCCCAGTAAGGCCACTATATGAAGAAGAACCTGAGTCACTGATAAAACATGGCATTAAAAACAGGGTTAAAAGCCCTGTAATGGAGGACAAGTAAAGGCATTGTATGGAGCTATACAGATGACCTATGATTTACAGTGTAGACCTGCAGATGCTTTGGATATACCATACCAGGACTGTGAAACAGCTGTTATGGAGAGTTGAAGGGGTTGAGGGGATTGGAATCCAGAGACTTAAATCACTGGTTATGGATATTAGACTTGAACTGTAGATGTTTGATGTTTACCTGCTGGTTATTATTTACATTTGTTTAGTTTTTCCTTGTTATGTATTTCACAATGAAAATATTTACTTTGTGCCATTATGTAATATCTTGTGTTTTGATCTTACAGGACTCACAGTTAAGAGATAGACTTAAATCTAAATATAAGACTTGGGACTTTTGAAGAGTGTTATAGTTGGTAAAACTATGGAAACCTTTAACGTCTGACTCAATGCAATTTACATTGTGAGATGGTCATGAGTATATGGAGGACAGGGATTAAATTTGATGCTTTGAATCCATGGCCCCACAGACTCAGGTATTTTTGTTAAGATTGAGTTTACATCTTGACTCTCCATTGGATGGAACCCTTCTGGGGAAGCATTATGTCACTGGAGAGGGATCTTTTATCCATCCCTACTAGGCGTAACTGCAACAGTTTCATCATAATGGAAAAAACATGGTAGGCCTGAACAGAAATTATAGGTCACATCTCCACATCAATAGGAAGGAAATTCTCTGAGTGAGCTACCTAGTGGACACCCAGTAGGGTTGAGCTAATAATCTCAATGCCTGACCCCAGTAACAAAATTAGGTTCAAAAACATAAAGTCCTCATGAGCATACTGTAACCTATAGAGTAAGTAGTGGGCGTCAACTGGCAAGAGGGGCCATGAGTAGTAGAGGAGAGAGTCTAAGCCTGTGAATAATTGATCAGTCTGACAACCCCTGGTCCCAGCCACCGGTTCCTTCCCTCACTTAGATGTTGACCAAAGTGACCCATGAGGTTCCAAAAACAAGACAGAATTCTTTCAAAGCTCTTGAATGTCCTCCCCAGGCCTGAGGCAAAACCCTATTGCTGAAGAAACCACAGAATGCCATCGAGAGACCCTTCAAGGTCTGGAATGGTAACCAGCCCCCAGATGGCAGTTAGTGCAGTGCTGGAAGGCACTAAACAAGCTGCCAGGGGAAGCTGATCAACGACAGCTGGAGTAAACAGAGACCACTGGCATGAAACACAGTCTGTGGCCATGAGTAGGCTGACCCCAACTCCTACTGGGAGAGAACAGCGAACCAAGAAAGGAACACTTGTGCAATAGAGGAGCCTAGGCCTGGGGGAGACAATCAAGAGCTTTTAAATTGGGCCAAATATTCCACTGAGTGAGGGGGAGCCCTTGATTGGAACTGGGGATTGAGGGCAATATGCACCGGATCCCGTACTCTTGGGCTCCCAAGAAAAGATGCACTATGGGAGCAATTGACGGGGAGGCTACTAAAAATAGAATCTAGGTAATCCAGAAATGTGTATATTTGTTAACCTATACTGATCTCACTCTCTGATGGAGATTGTGTTTGTATTTTTCAGGATGCAGCGAGAGAGCTGGGGCCCATCTAACCTTACCAACCGACTGCAGGCAGATAGCTGAGATCCTGGCAACAGATGAGCCACCACAGTCATATCGTGGAGGCTCCATATGGAATCCTGCAAAGAATGATGGGATGAACAAGGGACCCACAGCCACAGCCATTCAATCAACACAGGATAAGCCAGTGAGACAGAAACCAACATTTTTCGACACAAAAACCCCTAAGCTCACAACATTAAAGCAGCCTTAATACTCACCCACCACGACTCAGGGAACTGGGTGGAAGAGGGGGCGGAAAGATCGTGAGAGCTGTGGTCGGGGAGACTATCCAGAGCTATGGCATCCCTCAGTAACAACACTCTTGGGTCAGGAGAACCAGGCTGAATATTAGGCTATCCATGGTCCCCTGCCACAATGACATCCAGATGGCCCACGGAAGAGGATATCCAGCTGATTGGGGATGGGGATGGGGCATTGGAGAATTGGGGAATTGGGGATAAAAACTCATTGTTGGCCTACTAAATAATGTAACATATTATGGAAAATTTAAAAAATATAAAATATATAAAACAAACAAAAAACAATTCCTCCAGCAAGGCTCCGCTCCCCAAAGGATTCATGAGCTGGAGATTGAGTATGAGACTTAATCACAAATGCATATGCTTATGGAAACACTTCACATCCAAACCATCACAGTAGATAATAATAAGCTAAGAAGGAAAAGGGTTGGGTGCTACTTTTTTCCTGACTACTCAGGGAAGTCCATGCTGAGAAGATGTTGCATAAACTCAAGCCTGAATGACAGTAGGCATTAGCTGGAAAAGAGTGCAGCACAAGTATTCAAGATGAAAGGAATAACACTTGCAAATATCTTGAAGGAGAAGACTTGAGACATACAAAGAATACAGAGGAGGACAGTTAGTGTGGCTATAATGTAGTTAGAAGAAAATAGTTGTTTGAGATAAGGGTCAAGAGGCAGGCAGGTGTTGTATCATCCAAGGATGTACCTATTAGGATTGGTTTGGGCTTGATACAACACAAACCAAGCAGTAGTGGTTGTCAGGAGTCTCACTGTCAGCAGCCTTAGGCTAAAGTGCCTAAGCTTCCAACTTCCCTATTAGTATGGCTAACACTATCATTTTCAAAGTTATCTGTTCCACCTCCATGCAGGAGAGTAGGGAGATGCCAAGGGACAGAAGAACATGTGCCAAACTGAATTTATCCAAAACTGTGATTTCCTACAAGTGCTATCCGGTAGATTTTTGTGTATCATACTGGTTAGAACTTTGCTGAATAGTGACCTATAATATTCTGTGGAGGTTCTAATTTTCTTAGCCCATTACTCTTTATAATAATTTACCAATAAAAAGGAGAGGCATATTGGATAGCAAACCTAATTTTTGCCTCAGGTGTCATGGTAAATGTGTGAGGTTTATTCTAGGATCATTGAGAATTCATTGAACATTCAAGAAGTCTTTTAAGGTTTAGTGATATCTCTCTGGAAGGTATGAGCAGAACAAACTATAAGGAAAAATGAATTTTTAGAGATTGACCAGATAGCAGGTCGTTGAAAGAGATTCCAGTGACTTGGACTAGGAAAGTGGTAACATGGATGGAGAGAGGTGGATAGATTTTGGGTATATTTTAGGCAAAGCATATACTAGGTGATGAATTAAATATAGAGGCAAGAAAAGGCAGGCATAAAAAGAACTCACATATTTCTTCTTTGTGCATTTATGTGGTACCATTCATTGGTATTAGGAAGCACTGATGCACTGAGAAGGTCCATTTGGGGTAGGTCATGAGTACTCCAGTTCGAGGAGCAAGCACTTTATCCATTGAGGCATATTCCCAGACTAGAAGTATAATTTTTATTGTTTTATTTATAATTTTCATATGTGTACAGAATGTATTTTGATCATAATTCTCTTACACTACCTTTTTTATCTCCTCTTTCTCATATCACTTTCACTAAACTCCTTTTCAACTAGTCCCTCTTTTATTATGATGATTTCTGCTTTTTTTGGCCTCTATCTGTTATCTAGGTTGGCCCCCATCTCTTGGGATCAAGCAATACTGGTTTTCATTATTCCTTGTAGCTGGTACTGTAGAAACATGCCACTATGCCCATTTAAAACTATAAAATATTTTAAATGATTGAATTGAAGAAAAGAAAAAGAAATCACAGTGTAAAGAAAGGAACTGATAAAACTTATGGTATAAATTTCTTCTCTTTCAAGGAACTATAGTCACTGAAAGATGAATTTAAAGTTCTAATCATAGATTTAATAATGTAAATAAGCAGAAATCATTTTTATTTCCATGACAGGCTTCCTGGGTAGTTACTTGGTTAAGAGCCTGGATTCTGGATAGTCTTCTTTGATTCAAATCTGTTATGCTACTTACTTTTTATTTAAGATGGGCAGATTATTTAATCTCTGTGTGCACCAGTTTGTTCATCTCTGGAATAAGGAAGGTTACAACATTGCTTCTTTATTAGGTTGCTGTGAGGAATAAATGAAGTAATATATGTAAAATACTTTAAACAGTTCTGGGCACATGAAAACTGTTATTATAGGATTGGGGACATAGTATAGTGGGTAAATCATAAGAACCCGAGTTTGATCCTCAATGCTCATGCAAAAAAATGCCAGTTGTAGTGATGTGCACTTGAAATCTCAGCACTGGGGAAATGGAGACAGGAGTATCCCTGAGACTTGTTGGCAAGCTAGTCAAGACTAATTAAAGCCGGTCAATGAGAAACCCTGTCTCCTGTTTCTCCAGTGGATGGAGAACTTAAAGCATGGTAGGGGAGGGGCTGCTTAGATGGCTCAGTGGTAAAAGGCACTTGCTTGCAAAGTCTGCCAGCCTGGGTTTGATTCCTCAATACCCACGTGCAGTCAGCTGCACAAACTGCCACATGCATTTGGAGTTTCTTTGTAGCAGCAAGTGGACCTTGTGTGCCCATGACTGTCTATCTCTCTGTCTCTCTCATGCTTGTTCTTGTGTTCTCTCTCTTTCTCCTTGCAAATAAATAGAAATAATTGTATATTTAAAAAGAAGGATGATAGGTGAGGTTGTCCTCCTGCCTCCAGTTGCACATACACATATGTGCTGCACCTGCACACACACACACACACACACACACACACACACACACACAAGTACATACCACACTTATGCAAAAATACTTGTTATAAGTATGAGAAAATTGGCAGTTGTGGTGAAACATGCCTTTAATCCCATCACTTGGGAGGCAGAGGTTGGAGGATTGCCATGAGTTCAAGGCCATCCTTGAACTACAGAGTGAGTTCCAGGTCAGTCTGTGCTAGAGTGAGACACTACATCAAAAAACACACACAAAAAAAGAAAAAACATGGGAAAATTATCTATTACTATGAAATATGAGGATATGTATGCCCTTATACCACTTTCCTCTCTCATTTCCCAATTTACATTTGCTTTGTTATTTATACTTTCATAATTTATAACACTCACATTCTATTTTTTTCTAGGAATTAAGGTTTTTGGCCTTAGTTCTGCATTTGAATTAATTCAATATTTTCCACTGGCCTTTTTATCATAGCTTCTTTACTCCTAAAATCTTAATTTTGATATATCTCTTGGTTATCTAGGTCCTAGCTTCTTTTTCTTTTTCTCTGTCTGTGTATGTATGTGTTGTGCATGTGTGTGTGTGTTCTTCTGAGTGTGCTATACATGCACCTGTATGCATGTGGAGTCCATAGAACAACCTCAGGTGTTATCATCAAGAATGCTGTTCACCTCTTTTTGACACAGGGTCTTTCATTGGCCTGTAACTCACCAATTAGGTCAGAGTGGCTTCCCAGTGAACTCCAGGCATCCTCCTGTTTCTACCTCCCTAGTGCTGGGATTGTAGGTGCACTCTACCATGTCCAGCTTTAGGTCCCAGATTCTTAAACTGTGTCATGTAAATGAATGTAGATTTCTCAGCAAATTTGACAAAAGTAAAAGGTTTCTGAATGAGCAGCAAGCAAAAATTCAGTCACATGATGAACACAAGGCATTTCTGGCAGCATCATGCAACTTCACTATAGCTTTGGATTGGAATATGCATATGCACTTTGCACTGTGTATGTTATTACTCCTCACAACAGCAGTGGAAACCTCCTTGGTTTGAGACTGTTGTGTGTAATGAACTGCAGTGCTAGAAACAAACATGTCTTAGTCTTCCAGAAATATGCAAAAGTCTTATATTTAGTACAGAAATTCATCACTGGTCAAAGTGCTAAAAATAAGTGACTGATGAGTGTTTGGTCCTACATGGGACACTGACATCATCCCGTAGAGGTTTCAGGTAGATGTAGAAGAAAGGTCAGAAAGAATGTAAGATCTGAAAGAGGAGTTCTATGGAACTCTGTTGACAGACATAACAAGGACACTGCAAGCTTGTGCCAGATAACCATTGCTGTGGGGCTGGGGTAGTCATTCTCTTCCATGTCAGAGCAACAGATAATGATAAGAAAGGGCACAGTGGCACTGGGGGAATAAATGAGAATAATATGTGATGCATATGATCAAAATGCAAAATATACAATATGAAAATGTCAAAAATCAAATTTAAAAAGTCTCAAAAAGATTTTTTAATGTAGTTACTAAATTCTTTGCTCATCACAAGAGGTGAAGCATGATCATCAAATACATCCATCTTGTATAATTCTTTAAATAGTTCACATGATAAGTTATCAGTGCTTTCCTTGCTACTAGGAGAGTCTTGTTGCTACCAGGAGCGCTACAGTTGGCTAGCCAGCTTCAGATATCACCAAGGACACAAGAAAAATTCAACTTTATAATTTCTCTAGAACCATTCCTGGTACCATACTCTGTATCAGCAAGGTTTTCTAGAGGCAAAAAATCCTATCTAATGGATCTCTCTCTATATATAGTCATATTGTCAATAATTAGATTTTATGAGTAAACCTTGTGATGGTACCCCCATTTCCCTCCTCCTTGTCCCCCAACCAACTGGGGGCCCTCCTTAGTGGGCTTACTGGTTTAGTTCATAGGGTAGGGGTTATGAATTTTACAAGAGGTAGCAGTATCTAAGGGTTTTTTTGTGGGTGTTTGTGTGTGTATGTGTGTTGTTGCTGAGGGCAATGACTCTGGATATTCTCCCCCATCATGTCTTTTACAATCTTTCAGTCCCCTCTTTTCCGTTCAGTTCCCTGAGTCATGGTGGGTGAGTATTAAGGCTGCTTTGTTGTTGAGGCCTTAGTGGGCAAGTTTTAAGTTGGTTTATTGTTGAGATCTTAAGAGTCTCTGGACTTCTACTTTGGATTATGTTGTGTATCCTCAGTGTCTGTCTCCATTGTCCTTACATGGTTTATCTGACTTGTTGTGAAGGTAGGTCCCTTGTTTATCTTGCCACTTTATCATAGGTTTCGTTTGGGCCTTATATGACAGGATAGGGGTGGTTCATCCCCTGCCTGGATGTCAGCCATCATCCCATGTCTTGTTGGTAGAATTGTGTTGTCCATTGTTCTCACTGCCTTCTGAAAAATACAAACAGAATCTCAATCAGAGAGTGAGGTCAGAATAGGTTAAATGAGACAAACATTTCTGGTTTGCCAAGATTCTAATGGGTGTAGTCTCTCTTCTATTATTTGCAGCTATCACAACCCAGCTTATTCAGTCTGTCAACATAAATTGAAGATCAGCAGCTCACCAGAAATCCTTGAGGACTTCCATGCCATTGTCTGAGGCATCCAGCCTTGTGGCCCTGAGCAGGTACTGAGTTAGGCTATTCATTCTATAGGCAGCCATTTTGGACTACCTAGATGATATCATGTAAGCTAAATAAATAAATTCCCTTTTATTATATATAGTTATATATAATTAACAGTTCTTACTGTTTTCCATTTTCATTTTTTCCTCCAGAATAAAAGGATTAGGATTTTTTGGCATTTTGAAATAAGACCTCACACTATTGTCCAGGATGGCATAGCACTCATAGCAACCCTCTTGCTTCAGCATCCAAAGTGCTGGGATTACAGGCATGAGCCACTAGCGAAGCTTCAGGAATAGGTTTTCAGTAATGTTCTGCCTACAAACCAATGAATAAATTTAGTAAATGTTGAATATTGTTTGGTAATACTACAGAGCTAATTCCACTTAGTGAGGTTGATATACAAACCTACTCTCAGAGCTTAAATATGCTGTTACAATGTGTTATCCTAGAGCAATAAAATAAGGCTGGGGACACAGATGAGGGCACCTCATTCATTTTTGTAAAGTTTAAAAGAGAAGAAGAATGCTCAATACAGGCTTATGGGGAAAAGTAATAAATAAACCAATACTTAGGTATTAGGAGGTGAGTATCCTGGTGAAGATGTCAAGAAGACAGTGTTCCAGGTAGTAGGAAAATCAGAAGGTGAATAAGATGTGAAAGAGAGCAGTTGGAAGAATTAGTAAGTGTTTATATATTTTCCTTACAAAAGAAGTATGCCTTCACAGATTTTATATATACATATATATACATACATATATATCTCAAAGTTTTTACTGCTACTGTATTGACCACTATTACCAGATTAATCAGTGTTATTTCATATCCCTTCCTGATCTCTTTTATTTATTTATTTTTTTATTGTTCATAATGAGTTACATTATTTAGTGGGCAAACAATGAGTTGCTATCCCCAATTCCCTGATGCTTTGCCTCCCCCATCCCCAACCAGCTGGATATCCTCCTCCGTGGGTCCTCTGGATAAGTCCTTATGACAGGGGACCATGGATAGCCTAGTATTCAGCCAGGTTCTCCAGGCTCTAGTATGTTGTTACTGAGGGATGCCATGCCTCTGGATAGTCTTCTCCACCACGGCTCTCACAATCTTTCTGCCCCCTCTTCCTCTAAATTCCATGAGTTATAGTGGGAGAGTATTAAGACTGCTTTAATGATGTGAGCTTAGGGGTCTTTGTGTCAAAAATCATTGGTTTCTGTCTCACTGGCTTATCCTGTGTTGATTGAATGGCTGTGGCTGTGGGTCCCACTGTTCATCCCATCATTCTCTGTGGGGTTCCATATGGATCCTCCACGATATGACTGTGGTGGCTCCTCTCTTGCCAGGATCTCAGCTATCAGTCTATGGTCAGTTGGTAGGGTTAGATGGGCCCCAGCTCTCTCACTGCATCCTGAAAAACACAAACATAATCTCCATCAGAGAGTGAGGTCAGTGTAGGTTAACAAATATACACAATTCTGGATTACCCAGATTCTATTTTTAGTAGCCTCCCCGTCAAACGCTCCCATAGTGCATCTTGTCTTGGGAGCCCAAGAGTATGGGATCTGGTGCCTATCACCCTGAATCCCAAGTTCCAGACAAGGGCTCCCCCTCACTAAGTGGAAAATTTGGCCGAATTTGAAAGCTGTTGATTGTCTCCCCCAGACACAGGCTTCCCCATTACAAAAGTGCTCCTTTTTCAGGGTGAATTGTAGTCTTGATGTGGGTTTGTATTCGGTTTGCTAGGATTTTGTTTAGGATTTTTGCATCCAAGTTCTTCAGGGATATGGGTCTGTAGCTTACTTTTTTTGTTACAACCTTGCCTGGTTTGGGAATAAGGGCAATGGTAGCTTCATAGAAGGAGTTTGGGAGCTTACTCTCTTTTTCTATGTCCCTGACAAGCTTTAAAAAGAGAAATTTCAGTTCTATGATGAAGGTTTGGTAAAATTCCGCTGAGAAACCATCTGGACCTGGGCTTTTCTGTTTGGGGATGTTCTTGATTACCGATTCAATCTCTGTGATTGTTATTGGATTGTTTAGGATCTTTATCTTCTCTGGTCTGAGCTCTGGAAGTTGGTAGGTGTCCAAAATTTTATCCATTTCTTCCAGGTTCTCTAATTTTGCAGAGTAGAGGTTTTGGAAGTATGACCTGATGATTCTTCCAATCTCTTCAGGATCTGTTGTGATCTCACCCTTGTCATTTTTTTATTTTGTTAATTAGGGCCTTCTCAGTTTTTTGTTTGATTAAGTTGGCCAGGGGTTTGTCGATCTTATTGACTTTTTCAAAGAACCAACTCTTTGATTTGTCTATTTTTTCAATTGTTCTCTTTGTTTCCAAGTCATTAATCTCAGCTCTGATCTTAATTATTTCCTCGTGTCTCGAGCTCCTAGGGTTAGATTTTTCCGTCTGTTCTCATGACCTTAGGTAGGAGGATAGCGGGTTGATTTGAGACCTCTCTGTCTTCATTATGAAGGCATTCAGTGCAATGAATTTCCCCCTTAGAAATGCCTTCATTGTGTCCCACAAGATCTGAAAGGTTGTGTCCTCATTATCATTTGTTTCTAGGAAGTTCTGGATTTCCTGTCTGATTTCTTGTTCGACCCATTCATTTTTCAGGATCGAGTTGTTCTCACCAGTATCTGTTGAAATTTTTGGATCCTCTCCCATTGTTAATTTCTACCTTTAATGCATTGTGGTCTGATATGTTGCAGGGGATTATATTGATCTTTCTGAATTTGCTGAGGGATGATTTATGGCCCAGTATGTAGTCAATTTTGGAAAGAGTTCCATGTGCTGCTGAGAAGAATGTGTAATCTGTGTCTTTGGGGTATAATGTTCTGCAGTTTTCTGTTATCCCTAGTTTGTCTGTGGTGCCATTTACCAGCTTGGGTTCCCTGCTTGTCTGTTGTTTGTACAATCTGTCTAGTGATGACAATGGAGTGTTGAAGTCTCCTAATATGATGCTGTTGGCATCCATATCTGCTTTACTTTTGAGTAATTTATGCCTAAAGAACTGAGGGCCCTTTGCATTTGGTGCATACATATTTAGTATAATGATGTCTTCTTGTTGTATTGTTCCCTTGACGAGTAGGATGTGGCCATCATCACCCTTTTTTATTGCTGTTGGTTTAAAGTCTATTTTGTTAGATATTAGAGTAGCCACACCTGCTTTTTTATTCTTCTCACATGCCTGGAAAATTGTTTTTCACCCTTTTAGTCTCAGTAGGTTACTGTCTTTTGTGATAAGGTGTGTTTCTTGAAGGCAATAGATGGAAGGGTCCATTTTCCTGATCCAACTTTCTATCCTGTGTCTTTTTATAGGAGAGTTGAGTCCATTTACATTCAAAGTTATAACTGTGAGGTTTGCCATGTTGTAGAGAATATGGAGGTTGGTATCTGAGCTGTTGCTGCTATCTCTTTTGTGTTACCTTGCTTGTACCCTGTTCTTTTCCTGGGGTCGGTTGTTTGTTTCTTCTGCCTGGGATATCTCATTAAGTATCTTTTCAAGATTCGGCTTTGTGCTCAAGTATTTGTAAAGCTGATTAGTCTCGTGGAATACTTTAATTCCACCATCAATTATGATGGATAACTTTGCTGGGTAGAGTAATCTTGGTTGAAATCTGTTCTTCTTTAGGCCTTGTATCACTTTGCTCCAAGCTCTCCTTGCTTTTAAAGTTTCTATGGAGAAGTTTGACATGATTCTGATAGTTTTCTTTTATATGTGAGTTTCCTTTCTCTCGTTGCTCTAAGGGCTCTCTCTTTCTCCTCAATGTTTGGCATTGTAACTAAGATATATCTTGGGATATTTCTCCTTTGGTCCAATTTGTTTGGGGTCTTCCGTATCTCTCTTAGTTGTACAGGATTACCTCTCGCTATGTATGGAAAGTTTTCTTGAATGATTCTGTTGAAAATATTTTCAATGCCCCTAGTTTGGTTTTCTTTCCTTCTGGGATCCCCACGATTCTGAGATTTAGTCTTTTTATGGTATCCCACATTCCCCTTGAGTCTTGTTCACTTGCTCTTTTGAATTTTGTCAAGGTTCTGATTTCTCTCGAATTCTCTTCTGTTCTGTCTTCCATGTCTGAGGTTCTGTTTTACCAGTGATTAATTCTGTTGGTAAGAGATTCTAGGGATGTTCCTATTATTTCAATATGGTTTTTGTTTTCTGCAACTTCTTTTTGGGTTGCTTCTATCATCTTGCTGAGATGTGATTCCATTTCCATGTTTGATTTCATTATTTCTTCCTGACAGTCTTTCTTATATTTGCAGATGTCTTCGGTTAATGTGGAAAGCTGGTTTTTGATACCTTCAGTTTGCTGGCTTGCCTTTAGTTCTGATATGTCTCTTCTGACGTCCATTTGGTTCTCCTCCATTATATTAAGCCTGGTGGGAAGGTAATAAGCTGACTTTGTACCCTTTCAATATGTAGGTCCATCTTTTCTTGCATGACTAGCATTAAGTTCTCATTAGGATCTATGCCAGTATATTCAGGGTTTAGTGTCTTGGCTTCCTGTGCCTGCCTCTGCTCTCTCCCTTTAGTTGTGTTGTTGATGTCATTTTGTGTGGTTTCCTCAGGTGGTGTTATATTCTTGCGTTGAGGTCTGCCCATTTTGATTCCACTTGAAGTGGAATATCTGAGTGCTGGAAAGGTGCAGCGGTGGGAAAGCAGCCCGTCTGGGCCGAAAAGGTATCCGGTTCCAGGCACTGGAAAGCAGCCGTGTCAAGGTGGGATAGCAGCTGGACCTGGGCGGAAAAAGCAGCCAGTCCCGGATGGGAAAGCAGCTAGGATGCAGAGTGGGAAAGCAGACTGGTCCTGGGCAGAAGAGGAGCCGGTTCCACTGGCATGAAATCAGCTGGACCCGGGACAGTAAATCAGCCTTACCCAGGCGGAATAGGCAGCCATGTCCCTGGGTGGGAAAGCAGCCGGGTGTGGGGGGGTTGGAAGGTGGGCGGCTCGTCCCCGGGGTGCTGGGATGCCGGCCGGCTAGGGCCCCGGGGTGGTGTGCATGCAGGCAGCTTGGGCCCCAGAATGGTGGGGAGCCAGCAGGCTAGGGCCCCGGGGTGGCAAGAACGTGGGCGGCTACAGCCTAAGGGTGCCGGAGAGCTGGCCGGCTAGGGCCCTGGGGTGGTATGCACGCGGGTGCCTCGGGCCCTGGGACGGCGGGGAGCCAGCAGGTCAAGGCTCCGGGGTGGCGGGCTCAAGGGCGGCTTGGGCCCTGGGGTGCTGGGTAGCCGGCAAGCTAGGGCCCTGTGGTGCTGGGAAGGCAGCAGGGTAGGGCCCCGGGGTGGTGGGCACATGAGTGGCTCGGGCCCAAAGGTGCCAGGAAGCCGGCAGACTAGGGCCCTGGGGTGGTGGGCATGTGGGCGGCTTGGCCCATGGGTGCCAGGAAGCCAGTAGGCTAGGGCTCCGGGGTGGTGGGAACGCAGGCTTCTCTGCTTCCCAGGTGCCGGGAAGCAGGCCGGCTAGGGTCCTCGGGTGGCAGGAAGGTGGCTGGCTCAGGCCCCTGGGTGGCAGGAATGAGGGCAACTTGGGCTCCTGGGTGGTGGGGAGCCGAGCAGCTAGGGCCCCGGAATGCAGGAAAGTGGACGGCTCAGATGTCCGGTGCAGGTCCTGCCGGCTGGGCTGCTGTACTCGCTGTCTCCGGTGTGCCCTTATGATCGATGCAGGTTCCAATCAGAATAATCTGTTGCTGGAAAGTGTCCGAAGTTGAGGTCCTGGCTATTGCTTGCGTCCATGGCCTGGATCACAGCTAAAAACCCTAACCTCTGTTCCCCTAGGGACACCGTGTGGCTTCTAGTTCACCATCATGAACTGGAAGCCTCCTTTCCGGATCTCTTAAAATACACATACTTATATGTGTACCTATAGAATTTGCCTTACTAGTCCAAAAAATGTTTTTGCAAGCACATTCTGCTACAGTTTAAATGTTTTTCTACCTTCAAATTCTTATGTTGAACTTTAAACCCCTCAAGGTTATGGTATTAAGAAGTTTCAGAGGTGATTAGGTCATATGGGTGAATAATTCATGAATGAAATTAATGGCTTTACAAAAATAGCCCACACTTTTTCTACCACATTACAACACAACTAGAAAGCATCTGTAGAATAAAGAAACTCTCACTAGGCAAAAAATATTGGAGAATAACTCATAAATCACATTACTGCCTGAGATTATTTATATTGACTGTCAATTTGCCAATCTTAGAATTGCCTGGGAAATGATTCTCTGTGCTTGCTCATGAGAGGTTACCTAGGTTAGTTTAGCTTGTGGAATAGCCTGTAACAGATTATCTTGATTAGGTTAATTGAGGAGGAAAGATCCATCTGAAATGTGGGCAGCAGCGTTTTATGGGCTGGGTTTCTGGACTTAATCATAAGGAGAAAGCTGGCTAAATTCCAGAATTCATTGCTCTGTGCTCCCTGACTTTGGATTAAATGTGACTAGTTGGCTTCCAGCTTCAGCAACTATGCCTTGACTATACCCTGGGAACTCTAAGCCACAATAAACATCTCCCTTCCTTAAACTGGTTCTTCTCAGGCATTTGATTGTAGTATTGAGATAAACAACTACTATAGAAATTTGGTACCAGAAAGAGGGGATAGTTCTGTAATAAACCTAAAAATATGGATCTTGGGCATTTAGAACTGGTTTGTGGAATGAATATGGAATAGTATGAAACATTCAGCTAGAAAATCCCTTAAATATCATATGCAGAGATTAATGGAACATTCTGGTTGGAATTTGGAAGACAAGAATGTTGAAGGAAATGTGGATAGTGGAGGCCTGACTCATGAGCCTTCATTGCTGTGCAAGGACTCTATCAGGAACTGGGTAGAGGCAAATCATGTTATGTGTTGTCATATAAACTGGATGAATTCTTCCCATAATCTGAGAACTTGAATGATGCTAAAGTCAAAAGTGACAAATTATTGGCTGGAGAGATGGCTCAGTGATTAAGGCACTTGCCTCCAGAGCCCAACGACAGGAGTTCAATTCCCCAGTACCCATGTAAGCCAGATACACAAAGTGGAATGTGCATCAGGAGTTCGTTTGCAGTGGCTAGAAGCCCTGGTGTTCCCATACTCTCTTTCTCTCTGTCTCTCTCTGTATCTCTTTGCTTACAAATACAAATAAAATACTAAAAAAGTAACAAACTAATTTGTTTGGCACAGGAAATCTCTAGGCAGGATAACATTCAGGATTATGCTGAGAAAGCTGCTAAAATTTTTAAAGAAATCAGAATCATTGAAGAAAAATCTCCTGTATAGCACTGTAACATGACGAAAGATGTACTGAGGTTAAGCCCTCTCTCATTGGAGGCTTCATCTTTTAAAAATCCAAATTCAGTAAATGTGCGACCCTGCTATTAGGCACAGAGGACAGAGCATTAAAGAAAAGTTGAGACTGGCCTGAAACCCCAATTATCTCATCCTGAGACCAGCAGGAGTTTTGGCTGTCTCATTCCCTCCCTAAACCTTGAGCTACCTGCTGGGCCCCAGCAAACCCTGATAAATCCAGGCAATTCAAGGCCTGAGTTTACTGGAGTTCACATAATTCAGCTATAAGGTAATAACAAGCCTGGGAAATGAGAAATTTTGAAGGTCACAGCTCCTCTAAATCTACCACCATCTGTTACATTCCTAGTCATGTAACTCCTGGCACCTTGGGCTGTGAAAGTCCCCCCAATTTATCTATGAAACCAGGTATAGACAGGTTACTGGCCCCTGCCAATTCCTTCATGAAACATCCACAGGCCACCCTGCCCCTGCCAATCCCATTGCCGCTTATGCCCCTGCCTCTCCTTTTCCCTCCTAAATTAAAACACCCTCCCCAACCTAATAAATGAGCTGTACACTGTAACTGTCTCCTGAGTGGCTATGCCAGTCGGCTCACCGCTGTCCCAAGACTCTGTGAACCCAGCCATGTGAATGAACATGGGTGTTAGTGTACAATGACCCTCCATGTAATCCACGGACTACAAGTAAACATACTATTTCTAATTAAGATATTGGGGTTTAGGACTTCAGCATACTTTTAGGGAAAAGGGAAGAAAGCCTAAACTTAAGTGTGTCTCTACTCAGACACAAACTACTATGGAAATGTGAGCAGCATCCCATACTCAGTGAAATATAACTTATAGCCAGTTAAATATTCGTATAAATTTATATTACTTAGAATTTATATTAGTATTTTGAGATTACAGAGTTCTAGGATGAATGCACTCTTATATTAGAAATATTATTTGCCTACTTCTCCAAGCATTTTTGTAGGGTTGGTTGTGTACTAAGGTATATTAGTTTCCAAGGGCTGCCATAAATAACCAAAATTTGGTGCCTTTATACAATAGAATTTTATCCTGTCTCGGTTCTTAAAGCTAAAATTTCTAAATCAAGGTGTGACACGCCTATGTCATATCTGAAAGCTGTATGGAGGAATCTTTCCTTCACTTTTCCTATGTTATTTTTAAAAGGTGTTTGTTTGTTTGGTTATTTATTTATTTATTTATTTATTTTTGGTTTTTCGAGGTAGGGTCTCACTCTAGCCCAGGCTGACCTGGAATTCACTATGTAGTCTCAGGGTGGCCTTGAACTCATGGTGATCCTCCTACCTCTGCCTCCCGATTAAAGTCGTGTGCCACCACACCTGGATAAAAATGTTTATTTACTTTTTTTTGAGAGAGAGAGACAGAGAGTGTCGGTCCATGGCTTAGTTGGGGAGTTGCAGCGTACATCAGCTCCCTGTTTGTACACGGAGCTGGGTGAACAGAATCTTGAATTTGAGCCAAAGAGAGGAAGAACTCTTGGGATGCAGTCGCAATGGACAGATCATTTATTGTATGTAGAAAGGTCATTTATATAGAGGAGAATCCAGAGGAAAAATCAGAGGCAGGTGCATAATCAGCAAGGGGATTGGTAGGGGCAGGGTAGTCTGTGGATGTCTCATGAGTGGATTGGCAGGGGCCAGTAACCTGTGGATGCTTAGTTTGCATAGATAAATTGAGGGGACTTCTATGTGACTCTAGACCTGAACTGGATGGTGGTGGCTGCAGAGGAATTGTAACCTTTAGACTTTTATTGTCCAGGTTTGTTATTACAGCTGGGGTGAGCTTAGGCCTTGAACTGTCTGTCTATCTCAGGGTTCACTGTGGCCTGCCAGGGGGGCTGGAGTTTTAGGATAAGAGAAGGAGACTTTTGATGGCGAAACGCCCACCAGTTTCAGATAAACTCAGAGATTATCGGGGTTTTAGGCTGGCCTTAACTTCCTTTAACCCTATATTATGCATGCCTCTTAGCAGGGTCCCACAAAAAAGAAAGAGGCAGACAGGAAGAGAGAGAGACAGAGAGAGAGACAGAGAGAGAGATAATGAGAATATGGGTAAGCCAGGGCTTCTTGCCACTGCAAATGGACTCCAGAGGCATTCACTACTTTGCATCTGGCTTTATGTGGGTACTGGAGAATTGAACCCAGGCTATCAGGCTTTGCAAGCAAGTGCACCCAACCATTGAGCCATCTCTCCAGCTCCTTTTTTAAGTTCATATGGTTCTGAACAAACTTCATGTCATTCTTTAGCTTATACATACATCTGTTTCATCTCTGACATGCCTTCTTCCTTTAGAACACTAGCTATTAGATTTATGGTCTACCCTAACACCTAGTGTGACTTGGTTTTAACTTGATAACTTCAGTAAACATACTATTTCTAATTAAGATACTGGGGGCGTGGACTTCAGCATACTTTTTAGGGAAAAGTTCAGCTCACTTAATAAAGGAGTTCTGAATCATTGAATTGGCTTATTGAAACATTGATAAATACCATTCTGTTGTCTCCAAGAAGCTGTAGTGACACACACTTATTCTAATCATGTATGTATGTATATATGTATGTATGTATGTATGTATGTAACTTAACAATGTTTGAGACAATTATAGACTCTCAGTATCATCTATTTATTTCACAGTCATTGTAACTTCATGGAAAAATACATTACTAACATGTTTACAGTTGTAAATAGACGTTCTACACTGCCAGCCATAAAAGTATGATAAACATAAAGACATGCAGTAGCTGATAACAAGCTATAATTTAATAAAGTATAAATTAGTTATTTTAGATCATATTCCTCTTATTTACAAAAAAGGTTCCCTATAAAACAATATATCAGGTGAAACCAGCTTAGCATCATCCATCTTGTCTTCACTACATCTCAATTGCATCAAGAGACCACAATGAGTGGTTGATAATCTAGTTTGTGCAAGCAGATCTATGATGTTCACACAATGACAGAAATGTTTTGATAATGCATTTCTCCATGTCAATAATTGTGAATGATTGGACCTATTTTGTTGCAGTGTTTTTTTTTTCCTCCATTGGGTTAACATTCTGCTACAGTCTTGTCAACTTGATTCAATTGAGCAATACCTAGGACACTAGTAAAGGCTACCTCTGGGTGTTTGTGATGTTTCCAAAGATGATTAGATCATAAGGAATCTGACCTCTCATTTTAATGTATTCTTGTTCATATTTCTTCTATGAATTTCCATTAATATTCCTTGCCAAATTTATTGTACCATGCTGGAAGCCAGTGAGAGAGCCGTGGACAACCCAATTCTACCAGCAAGACATGGGATGATGGCTGACATCCTGGAAGGAGATGAACCACCCCTGGCCTATCATACAGGGCCCAAATGAAACCTATTAGAAAGTAACAAGACAAACAGGAGACCAATCACCACAGCAAGTCTGATAACCCATGAAATGTCAATGGAGACAGACAAAACGATACCCAACACAACCCAGGACAAAGATCCAGAGATACTAAAGATCTCATCAACAAAGCAGACACAAAACTTACCCACTATGACTCAGGGAACTGAGCAGAAGAGGGGGCTAAAAGAACATAAGAGCCATAGTGGGGGAGAATATCCAGAGACATTTTCCCCCTCAGCAACAATACACAAAGGCGGAAGAAAAAAAAAAAAGACAAAGAAAAATCAGCTACCTCTGGTGCAGTTCATATTCCCCTAACCTATGAACAGATCAAGTATTCACACCAAGGAAGTACCCCAGTGGGTAGGGGGCAGAGAGGAGGGAAACAGGACACCTTCACAAGATTTGCTCATACAATGTATATACTTATTCATAATAAAGAAAAAAAAGATCTCAACAATAAAGTAGACTTAAAACTCACCCACCATGACTCAGGGAACTGAGTGGAAGAGGGGGCAGAAAGAATGTAAGAGCCATGGTGGGGTAGAATATCCAGAGACATTGCCCTCTCAGCAACCACATACAAAGGGGGATGAAAAAAAGTACTGGCTACCTCTGGTGCAGTTCATAACCCCCATCCTATGGGCAAATCCAGCATGCACACTGAGGAAGGACCCCAGTGGGTAGCAGACAGAGAGGAGGGAATTTGGGGCACCTTCACAAGATTTGCTCATACAATGTATATGCTTATTCATAATAAAGATATTTTAAAAATTATTTTACTCATTCTCTCTTCTCTATTTTTCTCATTCCTTCTCTATCTGTTTGCAAATAAGTAAATAAAGCATTTTAAGATTGATCTCACTGAGATACAATCCATAAGCTAAAAATTCACCATTTAACATTATATGATTCATTAGTTTTTAAAATATTCATAGTGTTTTGCAACTAGCAATGTTCCCTTGTTCCAGAGCACTTTCATCCCCTCCAAAAAAAAATCTTTATGTATTAGCAATCACTCTCTACTTGCTCTCCTTACCAACCTCTGGCAGCTAGTAATGAACTTTTTGATTGTATTTATTTACATAGTCCAGTCATTTCATTATAAAAATTATCATATTTTGTGTTTTTTATCTTTCACTTAGTATAACGCTTTCAAGGTTCATTCATATTGAATCAATTTTTATTAGTGCCAAAAAATATTCCATGGAACATATTGCATTTTGTTCAATCATTCAATTGAAGTTGGACATTAGGTTGCTATTTCAGTTACATACTCATTTCTGATTTTCCAGAATCATTTGCCAATTTATGGTAGGAAAGGGTTTATTTCAGGCTTACAGAATCCCGGGGAAACACCAATCAATGGCCGAAGAAGCTGGCCTACTTCCATAGATGCAGAGCAGAGAGAAACAGCCAGCAAGCACCAACACACAGAGCTCCAACTGCTCTCTACATATCTATTAGGGCTGGACTACAAGAGGTGCTTCCAGTGACAGCTCCACCAGCAGGCTTCTGGAGATTTAGTATGAAAATCAACCTTCAACAAAAGTCCCCTGGGCCAAGGGGGGCATATATTCCCATTTCAAAACACCACAGTTGCTTATACTCTGAGGTTATTATGACTAATGCTGCTCTGAACATTCAGTTGCTATTGTGTGGACATATGCTTTTAAGTACTTTTGGGTATTTATCCAAGAATGGAATTACCCAGACATATGTTTAACTTTTGTGGTACTACCACATACTTTACTTAGTGACTGCATCATTTCATATTCCCATCAGCAATGAACCAACATTCTAATAACACTATGTCTTTATAAACATTTTCTGTTTTTCAATACTTTCATATTCTACCCATCCTGCTGGGTATAAAATAGCATCTTATCATATTTTTTATTCCATATGCCATTTGAAAATTAAGTTTTAGGCTAGCATACCAAGTAATGGGTTTTATCATCTATGTGTCATCATGCTTTGTTCTCATTTGTTTCCTTCCTCTAATCATGGTTTTTATTCACATTTTCCTACTCTCTAATGATGTGGCACATTTTCATATGCCTATTGGGTATTTGTGTACTGTCTTAATGTCTATTCAAGTCTTTCACATATTTTTCAAATTTGGATACTTTTTATTATTGGGTTCTAAGAATTTTTCTTGTGTATTCTGAATAATGTTCCTTGTTAGGCTTCTGATTTACAAATCTTTTCTTTGTGAGCTACCTTCTCATTTGTTTGATAATACTCTTTAATACACAAAATTTTCATTTTGATAAAGTATACTTTATGTCTTTATTTATTTTTTCTATGGTCCATTATCAAGTTCCAGTTCATGAATATTTATCTCAGTGTTTTTGCTCAGAGTTTTATTGTCTTAGTTCTTGAAGCTAGGTCTGTGATCAATTTTGAGTTATCATCTGTGTTATATGAGGTAGTTCTACAAATCTATTATTTTGCAATAACAATACAGTTTTTCCATCATTTGTTGAAAAGGCTGATCATGAAATTTAATAATCTTAGCAGCCTTGTCAAAAACCATTTGACCTTGCTGGAAATGGTGCCAAACACCTTTATTACAGCTGCTTGGGAAGGATGAGGCAGGAGGATCACAAATTTATAGTCAGATTGGTTATAAAGCAATGATAAGACCTGCCTGGGCAACTTAACAAGACTCTACAAAGGGCTCAGTGGTAGACTATTTGTCAACAATACCCAACTCCCTGGGTTCAGTCATCAATGGGGAAAAGTACAATTTTACCATTTATGTAAATGTTAAGTTTTTGGTCTTTTATTCCATTCAGTTAGTTTTCTTTTATTCCAGCACCATTGTTTTGGCTTTTATGGCTCTCTTGAATTGGCAAATGAATGTTATAATCAGTTTTTCAATTTCTACTAAAGAAGCAGAATTTTGATGGGCTCGCTTTCAGTTTTATAGACTAAATTGGGGAATATAGTCTTCTTAATATTGAATGGCTTTGCATTCATTTAGGCACGTAATTTTATTCAAGTAGGCCTTTTAGATTTTACTGTAAAACTCTTGCTTTTTATACACATTTACCACTAATTATTTTATTCTTTTGACATAATTATAAATGGGTTATTTTCATAATTCCATTTTTGAATATTTCATTTCTAGTCCAGAGAAAAAATGTAGCTTTGTATACAGATGGTTCTTGGCTTATAGTTTAGTTTATGAGTTTTTGACTTAGAAAGGTTGGATAGAATATGCTATCAGTAGAAACAGTACTTCAAATTTTGAATTATGATTCTTTCCCAGGCTAATGATATGTAGTAAGAAACTCTCTTTGTAAAGTTGGACAGCTGTCAATGGTTGCAGCTGTGTGATCATGGGGGCAAGCAACAACTACTCTACTGTATATTATTTTGCCAATTATGTTGGATACAGATATTTAAGGAATTACAAGAGGTATTCAACACACTCTTTTCAAATTGGCTTTGTGTTAGTTGATTTTTGTCCATCTGTAAGCTATTGTCAATGTTCTAAACACTATACAGAATGTGTTTATTAGCTTTAATTTTTTAATTTATATCTTTATTATGTAAATTTAGATACATTGTATGAGCAAATATTATGCTGGTATCCACATTTCCTACATCCCTGTCCCCACTCCATTGGGTCTCCTCTTAATTGGGCATACTGGATAAATCCATGGAGTAGGGGGTTTTGAATTGTACTAGAGGTAGCCAGTTTCTCCCTCCCACCGCACACTTTGTGTGTTGTTGCTGAGGGGGTGATGTCTCTGGATATCCTCCCCCACATTGGCTCTTAAAATCTCATCACCCCCTCTTCCACTCAGTTCCCTGAGTCATGGTGGGTAACTTTTAAGTCTGCTATATAGTTGAGACCTCAAGTATCTCTGGACTTCTGCTTTGGGTTGCCTTGGGTATTGCTGGTGTCTGTCTCTTTGACCTTTCCTGGGTTATCTGCCTGACTGTGGTGATAGGTCTCTTGTTTATCATGACACTTTCTCATAGGTTTCATTTGGGACCTACATAATAGGCCAGGGGTGGTTCATCTCTTGCCAGGATGAGATGGCTCAGAGGATAAGGTGGTAGCCTGTAAACCCTAGCTTCAAAAATTTTACAAGCAAGTGCTAAGCCATGTTTTCAGCCCCTAGCTTGAACACTTTTAGAGGTAGATTTTCAGTTTTCACTACTGCCACTACACCATTTGTAAATAGATATTTTTTTTAGAGTTTTCCTTCCTAATCCTGATGCCTTCCTTTCTTCCATCCTCCCTCCCTCCTTCTCTCTCTCTTTCCCTTCCTCCATTTATTCCTTCCTCAAGTTGTCCTGGTTATATTCTCAGTAGAGCTACTTAGTTTTGATGTTTCAGTTCAGAAAAGGCTGAGTTAGAAGTGCTTGGGTATTATTCATGTAAATAGATGTTTGTCTATTTAGATCAGAAGAGAATTCTGGGCCAGAAATTCAGATTCAGTATATGTTAACACAGAGTGTAATTTAGGTCCATGAAAAAGTGAACTTGCCTAAGAAGAACATTTGGAATGAGAAGAGGATGTGAAAACAGAGTCCTAAAGATCTACATCCAATGAGTGGGAACAGGAAGAAGACTTCACACAGGAAATGGAGATATCACTGCTAGAATGACAGGTGCTATATCTTAAGAATATGGAATCAAAATGAAAATTTTCAAGAAAACAGAAAGTGCCAATTGTCTCAAGAGAATAAAATGTTACAAATGCTGCTGAAAGTTTAGTGAAATGATCCCCAAGCAATAAAACTAAGTAGAGATGATAGTGAGATACAGTCACAGTTAACTTCTCATTGCTGGGAAAAACACCAGACCATAAGCAGTTTATGAAAAGAAAGGGAGTATTGAAGGGGAGCTTCATCACGGGGAGGAAAGAATAGCAGCACAAACAGCTAGGACATCACATCTTATCACAGAAGCTGGGAGGGAGCAGCAACAGTGAGCCAACTCTGAACACCTGGTGACCCGGACTAATAATTCTCATGGTCTCGTCCTCTAGCAAGTCTCCACATCGCAAAGGCACCAGCAGCTAGGGACTAAGTAGGAGGTCTAATCACAAACACTTGAGGCCATGGGGGACTTTTGCATTCAAACCACCGTAGGTGCTAAAAACAGAGTGGTAATAATAGCTTATAATTTTTAGTTACCAAGTACATACACTTTTGCTATGGGGAAAATTCACTTTAAGTAAGTATTTTCTTGGAAGGATACTTTTAATTTAGCATTTATGATCATATTCCATGCATTAGAGTCATGAACTAATCTCTCTGCACTAGTGTTTTTCAAAATATACTCTGAATTGCAATATAATATCAAGTGATACTTCAAAATATATCATAAACCCAGAACCAATACCCAGGATTTTGCATTTTATTAACTTTTCACAGTTAATTCTTATGCACCCTTAATTTCAGAAGCATGTTTAAGGAAGAAACATCTTAAAATGAAGCTTATTTGTTTATCCAATGGAATAGTAAATACACCTATCCAAAGGAGATACTGAATATAAGTTACTTTGGCTATATTTTTGTATATAGGTGGATGGCCACATAGAATATTTGCCATATTTCAGATTAATTTTCTTAAATTACAAATTACGTCTTTGGTGTCTGGCAGAAAAAGTATTCTCTATCCTCTTTGGTTAACAAAATGATCCTCATGTCTTTCATTGGTCAGATCCTATCTTTCTATAAATATTTTCAAAGATTAAACTCTTTGCTTTCAGCCTACCTGCCATAGGTTGAACATTTGTATACCCCCAAAATTCATGTTGAAATCCTCACTACCATTGTCATGCCAATTGGAGATGGAGACTACAAGCAATAAATAAGTTATTGAGGCAGAGCTATCATAAGTAGAATTAACACCCTTACAAAAGGTGCTGCAAATAACCTCCTCACCATTTTTGTCATGTAAAATACACTGAGAAGACAACACTCACCAGATATCAAATCTGCCTGCCTTGCATTTCCCAGATTCCAGAACTATGAAACATATTTGTTGTTTAAGTCACTTGGTCTATGGTAACCTGTTATAGCAGCCTGAAAGAAGGCACCATCCTATATTCCTTTTGATTGGCAACTGCATTAATGTCTAAATAAAAGGACAACTTAGATATGGAAATGACTTCAGTTCCTCTGTGAAGTATCTGATAATAATTATAAATTATTATGTAGTATCCAAATTCATTCTTAAATTTAAAAAACCATCATATACTTTATAGCTTTGCATTCTGCCCTGATCAACCAGTTAGCCCATAACTTCTCTATTTATTCCATAGGCTCATCACATTATTTTGTTTCCATCAATTGATCATAACATCAAGAAAAGTTGGGACTAAGATGACTTTAGAAATTTTCTTTTCCAAATCTATCATTTTTACAGTTAGGAAAACTGAATGCCAAGAGTCATGAAACAACTTGCCCAGAGTAACATAGCTAGTTAGTTGTCCAGCTAGGATTGGTGCCCAACCTCCTGATTTCTTCTCCAGGGCTCTTCCTCATAGAATGGGGATTATCCTTAGAGAAAATGAACTAACAATTTTTCATATATTCTTCAAATAAGACTGAGCCTGGGGTGCAGAAAGAGGGATTTGGAGGAAAGTAGTGAGTTTTTAGAGCTTAGTCTGTTAAAGAGATTTAACTTTCAACCACTATATTAGTTTTCATTTTTTCCTCCCTTCATTGCCAGAAACAATAAAATGACTACTGTGGCACTGAGACCAAGGTAAGGTATTCTACTTAAATCAGAGTTTAAATGATTTACAATTGAGTGGAAAGACTGTCTGGTGTACTGAGTTTATCAGGCTATTTCTGAATGTCACAGACGAACCATGTGACCCTCATCAAATCATGGAGAGACACTTTCTCTAAAGTTTTTTCATTTTATATATTTTCAAATTTTTACAAAGTGTTTAAGTAGAGACCAATGTGAAATTAGTGGCTTAAAAAAAAAGATGATTATATTCAAGAAATAATCAGTTTTAGGCACCTTCATAACTGCCTATTCCCAGGTTAAGAGTAAGACATTAAGTGGGATGGACACTCACTACCTCTCACTATGGTGTGATTAATATTCACATTCGTTTTAAAAAATTCCCAAGATTAATAGGCTATAGTATTTTAAAATGGGGAAAAAAAAACAGGAGTAATTGAAGGTGTTTTTCTTCCTGCTTCGATTTTCTTTGTTCAAAATAATCCCTTTGGATATCATCAAGAGTCATTAGAAAGTGAGCATGAAGTAGAGAGAGACAGTAAAAGAAAGAGATCATTCAAAGAAATTTTGACAGGAGAGCAGCAACTGGGGGAGGAAAAAAACACCTCAGCGGACAAGCAATTTGGGTGAACAGAATATGTGTCTCTAGGCGCCAAGAAGGATAGATGCCAAACAAACAACAACAACAACAAAACTCCCAAGTGCCTAGCCCAAGAACTTCTTTTAAAATATCTGAGAGCAGCAGGAGATAAACGGACAGTCTCCAAGGTGCTCTGGAAAATCAATCACAAACATCATCTAGAAGCAGCTGACTTAATTCATTCTGTTCCTATTACAATAAATCTGACTAGCATATAAAATTTGTGTGCCTGGAAATACTGGCCTGAAAAATTACTTTTAGGCTCCTGCTTGAATTTTATGTGAATAAAGAAGACTAGGAAACCACCAAAAATACAGAGAACCCAATCATTTCCTTTTCCAGAGAATGTTTGAGGACTCAAATCATGCCTCGGTGTGGGTAGCAACCTATTATATGAAGTAATTTGTAAACATTTTGCTTATCCAACCTAAGGAGGCTGTTCGCCTTTTATATGTGAAGATTTTGAACTTCCACCAGGACAGATTCTTGAAATGTTTTTCCCCATATTGGGGATGGCTTTGTATCAACTTCTCTGTACTTCTCACCTAGCCTCCCTCTTTTTTAATGCTAATAGTCTGGCTACAGAACAGAAGAAAATGAATGGCCCACACAGGATTTGGGTCCATGACAGAGGTGTCATTAGCACTGAAGTGCCTGAGATGGATTTCTAAGCTTTAAATTAGAGCAACTGAAAAAGGACAACATATTTCACAACATAATCGTACTTTAGACCAGCTCTTGTTGATGATCTCAAATCCCTTCAGACTGATCAATCTCCTTTCATGAATTTTACTGGGCACCTGGTAGCCTCTTGTAATCTGGGTATTTGTATTCTTCAATTATTAGAACTATTCCCATCCATTATTTTATATTTTCTTCTCCTAATTTTTTTCTGAACTACTTATAGGTAGTGATTCTTAAATTTTATTATTCTTTCTGTTCCACCTTTATATTTTGTATTTGCTATTTTATTAAACTAGAATTTATTGATTAGAGAAGTTTTAGGAGCATATAAAATTGAATGGAATTAACCATATGTCCTGTCCTGACATACAGATAGCTTTGCCCACTATAAAAAATCCCCACAACACACTGGTGCATTTGTTACAGTAATGAACAAACCTTGACCCATCATTGTCACCTAAAGTGCAGTTCACTCTGGATCTTGTATGTTCTATGAGCTTCCACAAATGTATAATGATATGTATCTATTATTTTCATACCACACTGTGTAGTTTCACTGCCCTTAAAATCCTTTGTGCTTCACCTATGCATTTAGTCTTCCCCACCTCTAGAAACACACTGATCCCTTTATTGTTTTCATAATTTTTCTTTTTCCAAGACAACATATAGTTAGTATCATATAGAATATAGCCTCTTCAAATTGACTTCTTTCATTTAGTAACATACATTTTGTATAAATCCCACTTGGTGTTGGTCATCATGTGCAATTAATTTTATATGGAGCTAGATTAAAATTGCTAGAATTTTGCTGAAGATTTTAAAAATATTTATTTATTTGGAGAGAGAGAAAGAAAGAGAGAAAATGGGTGCACCAGGGCCTCCTGCCACTGCAGAAGAACCCCAGATTATGCAACACTTTGTGCATCTGGCTTTACGTGAATAAAGAAGAATTTGAGTGGAGCTGCCACAAGAAAGGCGGAGCTGGAGGGGTGGCCCCCTTTCACAGAAGCAAGCAGAGACAGAGAGAACCCACCACCAGAAGCAAGCAAGCAAGTACACTGTAACACACTGTGATTCACAAAATGCAGAACTACAGACCAGGGTTTGGCTCTTCTTTTGCATATCTATCCTTAGTATTTTACATCCAAATTAGAAAGGACTAGTCCCCAGGAAGCTAGGCCAAAGTGACATTTCTTCCAGCCAGAAGGCTGAAGACAATTCACAATTTTAATAAACCCTTAATTCTTTTGGGAGACATTATTCAAACTACCACAGGAGGTTTCTCAAAAGACAAGAAATAGAACCACCATATGATCTAGCTATACCATTCCTGGGCACATATAAAAAGGACTCAACATCCTACTATAGAGATAACTGTGTATCCATTTTCATGAATACTCCATTCACAATATCAAGCAAATGAAATCAGCTTAGATGCCCATCAACTGAAAATGGATAATGAAAATATGGTACATGTACTCCATGGAATCTTGCTCAGCTCTAAAGAAAATTGAAGTTATAAAATTTGTAGAAAAATCAATGGAATAGGAAAATATATTAAGCTAGGTAACTCATACTCAGAAATACAAAATCCATATATTCCAAATATGTGGTTCCTAACCTTTATTTATTGAACAATTCTATCTAGGTGGAGTCAATGTGGGCAAAGGCTAGGAAACTAGAAAGTGGCCTGTGAGTCTGGAAACAAAGAAGATTCTATTTAAGGGAGGGGTGTTGAAAACAGTAGAACACATTAGCTCTTAAAGTGTAAGAGGGAATACTGGTGACAATGGTGCAGTGGGGAAATGGGTGGGAGTGAGGTGTAGACAGAGGTGAGCAATCAGTCAAAGCAAAGCATTGTGAAAATACTGTAAAGAAATGTGTTGCTGTGTAAGGTAATTAAAAAAATCACTTCCCTCTTATCTATTACAAAAAAGTCATATATTGGTAGAATGAATAAAATAAAGAACACAACTACATTCTATGTGCTTGGAACTCAATGTATATTTAAGGTCATACATACGCTGAAAATAAAGGGATGGATAAATATGCACCATGTAAATAGCATCCAAAGGACAGCAGGAAGTGACTATGTGACAAAGTAGACTTCATGTCAAAATTCACTCACAAGAAGCAAAGAAAGACATTATTATATAGTGGTGAAAATGTCATTTTACCACAGAAACATTCAAAATATCACAGCACACAGAGAAAATAATCCAGAGTAGATTATGTGATACCTCACAAAGGAAGTCTTAACAAATTTAAGAAGACAGACACCATGCTAAATAGATTTCTAACCAAAGTGGAATGGAACTGGCAATCTATAGCATAAACTCATTATGGACAATAAAAAAATAAAGTAAGTTAAGGGCCACCTTGCTGAATGAATTCCTAAGCATTGCTTGCACTGATATTTTTGAGTTTTTCAGATTTTTATCAATAAATCCCCTTTACATTAAGAAAATTAAAGCTTTAGTAAAAAAGAAGAAAAAATAGTTCAGAATTAACAGAAGGAAGGAAATAGTAAAGGCTAGAAGAGAAGATAGAGAATAGAAAAGCTAAAAGTAACAACTCTAAGAATTGTGTTTTTCTTCAAAACTAAACAAAATTTTCAAATATTTTGCTAGATTAAAAAAAGAAAATATTTAAACTGATAAAATCAGAATGGAAAAGGAGACATTAAATTTGATGTGGTAGAAACATAAGAATCAGAAAAAAGACAACTATTAATAATTATATGTCATCTAAATGGATAACCTGAAAAAAAAATTGGGTACATATCAATAACTATACAACATTCCTTCAGCGACTAATGAAGAAAGAGCAAGTGTTAGTATACCTCAACCAAGTAAGTAGGTTGACATAGTAATGAAAAATAGGGGGTATAGCTCAGTGGTAGAACATTTTTTTTTAAAGTATGTTCTTTTTTTTTATTATCCATAATGAGTTACAACATTTAGTGGGCAAACAATGAGTTGTTATCCCCAATTCCCCACTGCCCTCCCCTCCCCCCTCCACTGGATAACCTCCTCCATGGGTCGTCTGGATCAGTCCTTGTGACAGGGGACCATGGATAGCCTAGTATTCAGCCAGGTTCTCCTGGCCATGCCTCTGGATAA